>JAAIIK010000109.1:2896304-2933893 GCA_014706435.1 Silurus glanis
TCTTTCTCTCTCTCTCTCTCTCTCTCTCTCTCTCTCTCTCTCTCCAGCCCCCTGTTTTTTTTCTCTCTTCTTCTCTTTCTCTGTCCTTCTCCTCCACTCTTCATCTCCTTCTGTGTTGACCTGTTTTCTTCTTCCCTTTATTGCTCACACAAACACACACACACACACACACACACACACACACACACACACACACACACACACCCCAAACGTGTCAGAGCCATGAAATTCCGATTTCAATACAGGAGAAAAATTTCTTTTATGGCATAGCAATAAATCTTCATGAGTTCGGATGATGACCATTGAATTGTCAGCTTTGGTTCATTAATATACTGGGAAGATCCATTACATTTCCATAGGGTCTGTTTTTTTTTTTTTTTTTTTTTATTAAATAAATATTTTATACACGCGATAAAAATGTTTTTTTCACCAGTGATTTGTTTCTCTGTGACAGTTCATTTGCATTTTTTTTTATTTTTTTGCTAAACTGTATCAAATGTTTGGAGTTTTTTTCTCTCCCTGGATAGAATCTAATGGAATTTACACACAAATTAGTGATAATTACTATCAGTTTAACATCCAGTATTCGCTTTCAACCTCACGAAGACGAGTTATTCGTTATTCCATAAAAAAAACTAAACAAAGCAACAATCAGCCTCTTTTCCCTCATTTCTGTGCAAGACAATGTCTTATCGAAACTAGTCGTCATTCAGACGAGACAATTACAGTACATACTTAAAAAATAATGGCGTCATTGAAGCGGATTATTTGCATATATGTAAATACGCATAATGTCGTTAATTAGGATGTCGTTAAGCAGCGTGCTCCGGTTTGAACTTGCCGGAATTTGTTAATGGCGCTGTTAATATATATATATATCGGTAAGTACCGATATATATATATATATTATATGGACAAAAGTATTGGGACACCTGACTTTTTCCTACCATATGTGGTTCTTTTCCAAACTGTAATCACAAAGCAGTTGGATGCAGTAAAATAAAATTTTGCATTCACTTGAACTTGGGAGACCAAAACCTGTTCCAGCATGGCAACGCCCCCATTCATAAAGTGAGCTCCATGATCTTCTTTACATGGTTTGGAGAGGAACATCTTGCATGGTTTTCTACAGAGCTCTGATTGGACTGTATGTGGAATGCGATGCTCAAATGCGATGCTCAAAAAGCACATACCGTACTTATGACCAGGTGTCCACGATGTTTTTTTGTAAATATAGTGTGCGTGTGTGTGTGTGTGTGTGTGTGTGTGTGTGTGTGTGTGTTTGTGGTGCATGTTTAAATCTATTTGTTTGAAATACACACAGATGTTTCTATCTTCTTCATGTCTTTTCCTACTGACTCTCTCACCACTCTGCGCTAGTGTTAATGAACTCAGCTGAGAGACTAATACAGCAGGCAGCAGTGTAGCCCCTGGCAAGGGTAAAGCCATAGCTCACCCTATAGAGAGCAGACATTACAGTACATCACTGACAATGATTTGCTTTTATTTTCTGTTTGCTTTCCTTCTAATAACCCAAGTACAGTGCACTTTGCGGTGGGCCGGGGTATATTTCTTTCTCTTCCTCTGCCTCTGGAGGGTAGGAAAGAAGGAGAAATAGAGAGAGAGAGAGAGAGAGAGAGAGAGAGAGAGAGCACAAGGCGGGGGTTAAAAGAGAATAAGTCAGACGAGAGCAAGCCTTATTTAGACATGCCCTGCAGAGCACCAGCACGCTCGCAGAGATTCATGCGCACCATAACACAATTAATATTACACGCCGCTTAATCAAAAATGCATACCCGTCTCGAGACACGCCGTGAGGGCCGAGGCTGACCCGAACGGAGGAAGAAACCGCGATTAAGTGGAGCGTTAGAATACAAACACATACAGAGCATACGGTTTAGAGCTAGATCACCTAAACAAACCTGCATTTTCCACCTAAATCAGAGAAGACGCAGAGCAAAATCAGGCAGGACGTGAACGAAGAAATCGACTGTTTTCTAGTAGCCCTCACTTCCCTACACCTTGAAACCAATACAGAGCAATTTGCACTGTAAACTAAATGCTGTTCGCATATTTCTTCATTATGATGTGCACATATTTGCTATTTCTTTTCCCTATTATCCGAGCAACTTGAAAGCATCACATGATCAGTTAGTCTGAAAAAGGAAAATAATAATGTCTGGAAAAAATATAGCTTTTTTCTGAATTTGTGCATCAACAGGCAGGATTAATGGCATCCGCATGAGGTTAGTTTGAGTTTTTTTTCCATTAGCAATGCATCCTTAGATTTAAATGACCTTAATAATGATGCCTGTGGAGGTTACTGTGTTCTTCACCACCTGGTACCTTATTTTAGCTCAAAGCACTGATTAACACTGTGACATGCATAACGGCAAAGTGCTACAGTTCTCCTTCTGATTGGCTGGAAAAAAGTGCACTCGGGATTTAGGATCATCTTTTTTTCCTGCGTAAGGATTTGGGGGTATTAATCATTTAAACGTCTCTGTTCTTGTAATGTGTTGCTTTTATATGTAGTTACAGATCGCTGGATGTGAGGATGTGCTGATATGACATTTTTACGTCCATGATCACCTACGTTTTATTATCCTTGTACTTTATCACTAAAAACAGTAGTAATGTGAACAACGGTACACCAATCATAACATTATGACATTATAACATTATGAGCGGTGAAGTGAAGAACACTGATTATCTCTTCATCATGGCACCTGTTAGTGTGTGGATTAATTTATTAGGCAGCAGTTGAACATTTTGTCCTCAAAGTTGATGTTAGAAGAAGGAAAAATGGGCGAGCGTAAGGATTTGAGCGAGTTTGACAAATCGTGACGTCTAGACGTCTGGGATCAGAGCGTCTCCAAAACTGCAGCTCTAATGGGATGTTCCTGGTCTGCAGTGGTCAGAATCTATCGAAAAGTGCTCCAAGAAAGGAAATGAAGGCTGGTCCGTGTGGTCCGATCCAACAGACGAACTCCCGTAGCTCAAACTGCTGTAGACGTCCATGCTGTTAATGTTCGATGGGTCACAACTGATTTAGCAGCAAAAGGGGACCAACACAATATGAGGCAGGTGGTCATAATGTTATTGTTGTTCCGTGTATATCCGTATACAGTAACCCCCCGTTTATCGCGATGTTTACGTTCCAATACTGCGATAAACAGACGCCACCCCAAAAATGCAATTTTCTGTATACAGTACTGTACTGTATTAACATTTTACTTCATTTATATAATTTATACCTATATTTTTATTTATAAATGTCATTATTTCAACATAAAACTCCATAAAAACAAGTTTTTTGGTCTATGGCGCTCTCCGTGAGAGGCCGGGAAAATCAGCAAAACAAATGAGTTATGTGGAAACTGCAATTCCGCGATTAACTGGGGGATTTGTACCGCGGTAAAGCGGGGGATCACTGTACATTGGTATATAAACGATCAGAACCTGCGCATGAATCTTTTTCACGGCTGCGTAACTCATACAGAACATCACAGCACCCGGGTTTGACAAGATTATAGGACACATCAAAATATATACACAATTCCATTCTTGTATAGATGTGAAAAAATGACACTTGAGGGACACGTCCGCTATTTTTCCCCTACATTCTTCAATCAAGGCAAAAAAGCAAAATGAGAGAGAGAGAGAGAGAGAGAGAGAGAGAGAGAGAGAGAGAGAGAAACAGCCTAGCCAGAGTGCATCTGTGTTCAGGAAAAAGCTGTCTCGCATTTTGGCTCGTCTTCAGAAGGAAGGCGTGGCGGCCAATCAAGAGCTAACAAGCAGTAGCTTTGCTCATCAGCTGTCTCCGGTCGAGCTAACCGCCCCCCGGTGCCTGTGTTTGCTTTGGTCCTGCTGCTCGTGTACTCGCAGCTGAAGCAGCCACACAAGCCGCCTGATTATAAGTAGCCGTCCCAGGACCCCCACAGCCACTCGTCATGAATCCCAAACTGGCGGAAGGGAAACGCAATACGCAAATGACTTTGGAGTGTTTTGGATGGTCACTGGCTGTTCTGCATCACAGCCTTCACTTAGGCTTGCGTTTGGCTTTGATACGGTCATTGAAATGCCTTATACTCAATCAGGAACCTTCACTGGCACATCCCTATTTTCAAATGCATGGGAGCTGTAGATGGAATTACATAATTTGTTAATCTCAGTAAAGGAATAACAAGAAAGAACGCACCATGCGGTTATACAAAATGGTCCAAATACCTGTAAAATGAGCTGTTACTCTGGAAACAATGACGCATTAGACCAGGTGAAGCCGGATCCACTTTCCAAACCTTGCACTTATACGGAAAAAATGTCACACCTCCTGAATAATCAGATTTTAGATATTTAGTACAGTGAAGTATAAACAAAGGCTTCTTTTTTGTTAGGTTTGTGTTCATAGTTGAAAAAAATCAAAACCTACTGACTTACTTCGAAAACAAAGGATTTCATTTTTGTATATTTAAACTTAATTCTAAACACGGTGCACTACGATGCTCAAAAACGCCTGCTGCTCCACATTCATCGGCCGAGGAACAAGATTTTAGAACGTTCGCTAATCTGAAACTGTCACGTTTTCTTTTTTAAATATATTTATATATAATGTATGAGGTCGAGAAGAATTATCGTATTAGGTTTCAGAAGACCGACGCTGGAACCGTTACTGTGCTCATTGTGACTTTCGGTTAAATAGGAAAGTTAAATGCATATTTTTCCTTTTCTCCCTCACCGCAGCTCCACAAGGCACTTGAGTAATAACGTTGCAGCGCAGAGTAAACCTTGCAACAAATTGGAGCAAAAGCTGAGGGTTTCTCCTGAGAGCACTGAGAGAGCAGGTTATGAGAGGAAATTTAATGCATGTTTACTGGGTTCTTAAAATTCAGCTGAACTTTATCAGACTCCGACTTCAAAACTCCCTCTGCTTGTTCATATAAATCGGAGGGAAGGAGCGAGAAAGAGCGAGAGAAAGAGGTTGGCTGGCAAGCGAGCAAACGCAAAAAAAGAAAAAAAAAAAAACGAAGGCGAAGAGTTCAAGAGCATTTGAAAACCGTTCGCTCGTTTTTCCTGCGTGAAAAATAAAAATAAAAGGCGATTGTTTTGGGATTCGCTAATGCCGTATTCGAGCCGTTATTGGTTCTGTTTCCTGACCCTGTAGGATTCAGTCCATTATCATGTTTGCTTCTTGCAAATTTTTTTTTTTTCGCTTTTTTTTTCGCTCATCCCATCATTTACTTCAACAAGAAACATGAAAATATTCATTGTCTCTCTGATCGATAAACTAAAAATGAATAAAAATTGAGACACTCCCAACACGAGGCCTCCTCCTTGATGGAGCGATGTTCCGCCACTACAACGTGTTGACCGGGTTGTGAAGTCAAAAACGTTTGTTACGACAAAGATTTCCTCCGGAGGAAAAGAACAGGAGGAGGCAATAGGAGAAGGCATTTTTTGCACTGCTCTACTGCATGCGAATGGGAAAAAGAAACAGAGCATGGGAAACATGAGGATGAGGACAGATAGCTTGCGTATCCCTCCATCGCTCTCTCTCTCTCTCTCTCTATCTCTCTCTCTCTCTCTCTCTCTCTCTCTCTCTCTTTTCTCTTACTGAGAATCAGCTGCATGCAGACAGCAGGGGTCTCCGAACAATAGGACTCATTTCCTGAAATAGTGACACATCGCCTTAAAGGAATACTCCATTGTTTTTTTTTAAAGCTGATCTCAAATCCGGTGCAGTTGTGTGCAGAGACCCCGGACTTTTTCAGGGTGCTGAAGAATTTTTATCACAACCGAAGCTTTTCCAAATTACAATTAAAGGTCGTTTTACATAACGATTTTCTGCCCATCTTTTCACAGGGTGCCAATAATTATAGAGTTGTCTGTATAATGCTGATTTAAAGTATTAAGATGAGACAGAGCAATCAGAAAAACGATCTAACACCATGATTGGTGTGTTTAGTATGGAAGTGAGGTGAAGGTGTCATCAAACATCCCAAAGTCTTTCTGATTCTTGATCAGGCATTTCCTCAACACGATTGGCTGTAAGTATGTAATGTAAAAAAAAAAAAAAAAAAAAACGAATACTAGTTCAAGTTTAAGTTTATTTCTATAGCGCTTTTCACAATGGACATTGTCTCAAAGCAGCTTTACGAATCTTAAGAATTAAGATGTGTGTTTGTCCCCAATGAGCAGCCTGGGGGGCGACTGAGGCGATTCCCTTAGATTGTATGAGGAAGAAACCTTAAGAAGAACCAGACTCAAAAATGAACCTCATCTTCATTTGGGTGATATCAAGAGTGTGATTCTAAAATCTTAAACACAACACAAAACAGAGTGAGAGAGAGTGAGAACCATGAGCTACTGAGCAACTCATAAAATAGCACCTGAGATCATCATAGAGCCAACACCAACTCTTCCATGCCAGAACCTTTAGCACTAGCTGTGAGTAGATCCCAGGAATGAATCCAGCACTGTTCCTCCTAAACAGCACTGTTCCTCCTAAACTCCATGTATGGTCATGCTCTTGTGATGATGATCCATTAGGGTTGCAAAGGGGCAGAACATTTCAGAAATATTCCTGGAAACTTTCCACAGGTAATACATCTGGGAAATTTGGGAAAAATTCCAGGTTGGAAACTTACAAGGATGTTATGGAAATGTATTAGAAATGTAGGCAAATGTATATAAACTGTATCATATACAAACATAAATATAAACATTTTGCTTGGTCATAAGCTGACGCATGCAAACTTATACAGATTTCCAGAAAATGACATTTTTGACTTAATTGTAAGTAGAACAATTATAGATATTTCTTAATATATCTTTTTACGATTTTTTGTATTTTTGATTAAATAAATGCAGGCTTAATGAGCATAATATTGTAAACACTAGTGTGTCCAAAACTTTGACCAGTACTGTACTTCTGTACTTCAGATAACTAGCTAGCAGAAGGTTGAGCATCACAGCTTGAGCTTTCTGGCCTCATAAATTGTCAGTGAAATAGCGCTTACATTTAGCATATCTGATTTACTGGCTGGCTACGGTATAAATACATTTTGTTATTTACTAGTTAAACTTTAATAGCAAGTATAAAATATACTTTACCTGAATAACATTAAAACTAACTTGAATAGATGTATTTAGATGTAACTTGAATTGACTCAAATGCAGAACTGTGGCTTCAATATTCCTGTGGAAGTCAGAGCCTGGGCCAGGTATCTAAAGGGGGATTGATGGTCTTTTTTATTATTTTTTATTATTATTATCTCACCTAAATGTCTGCTCGGTCAGTGTATTTGTTTTTACAATGACATTTTTTTTGTTGCACAATAGCTTACACACAGAGAGGAATTTTTTAACATACTCGGAAAGAATTGACAATATTTTGTGTGCAGGATTAAAAAAATTATCAGTGTAAATTTTTCCCGGAATCCACAGTGCATATAGGGGGCGTTCAACTGAAACTGCATTAAATCTGGTTGTTATAACCAAGATTATCATGCAAGATTTTTTTTTTTTACATTTACATTTAAGTTTTCTTGATAAACGCCTACCTGCAATTTTGTAAATTCCCAGTTTATTTCCATTCATTCCTGTTAATTCCCATATTTTCCAACTTTTTGGATTTTGCAACCCTAGCTGCCATGCAGAAAAAGATAAATGAATGCTGAGACAAAAGTCAGCTAGTGATCGATCACAGCAGCATCCATAAATACACAAATAATTCAAGCAAACGCTTGTACTTTCCTGAGCTTTTTCTTTTTTTTCCCCAGATGTGCTTGTTAGAAAGAAGTGGCTTTGTGCTGTTTACCAGAACAACCACTGGCTTTAACTATTTACATTAGTTCTAATGATTTAATGTTTTTAACACTCTTGTTAGCATAACTGTTAGTCTTCCCAGGCTAATGTGAAACAAGCAGAAGCAAAGCAGCCACAATCTGAGTTGTGAGAAAATCAGCTTCCATGAAACCTCCTGTAACTGTTATTCAGGTGTCCCATAAAATGTTCGTGTAGAACCCAAAGAGAGAACCCTATTAAATTCTTAATGATACACAGAACTTCAGGTTCAGTTGTAGAAATGTGTTGCGCTTTTTCACTCTTTCTGTTATTCTTCTATTATTTTCAATTGCAAGATAAATGAATTGAAAATATCCTGGAAACCATTAATATAGTAGTGTTACAGTAATATTGTATACACATTCTACACGTCATCCCTCTCTCTCTCTCTCTCTCTCTCTCTCTCTGACCAGCCAGGGTCCCCTCTTTCGCCTGCCCTTCTTCAGGGGTGTGATAGATCTTTTCTCCAGCCAACAAAAAAAATCTTGAATTCTTGAATTGCAAATGGCTTGATGTAGGTAATAAATCTTTTTAAGCGCGTGAGCAATAATAACTGTGGGTGTGTGTGTGTGTGTGTGTGAGAGAGAGAGAGAGAGAGAGAGTGTTAGTGTGTGTGAGTTCCTGTAGAGGCTGTAGATGGGACGATCTTTCCGGATTTTCAGTCAGGACCCCGAGGCTGACTTCAGCCTTATGTTAATTCATTCATTTATTCACCAGGCCTGCTGCCTGACTCGGTAGTCACAAAAAGAATAAGAGAGAAAAAGAGCGAACCGGGCGCTTGTGCTATCTCAAGTGGTTTCTTTTCCTTTATTTTTCCCCCCTTCTTCTTTGGCCTGCATGCGATTTGTTAGAAGTCCAATAACCTGGCTTACCTCCTCCTGCGATTCTCATTCCTTCAAACAAATGAGAAAAAAACAGGGGTAGAATAAGAAACATAAACCTGGGAAAACAAAGCGAGGCGAAGCTCAAAGGTGTGCGAGGCGGGTCATGTCTGCGTCGCCGTATTAGCCGTGCAGCGTTTTTTAATGGAGACGGAGGGGAGAAGAGGTGCCACGGAGCCGAGGCACGGCCCCAAACAAACAACACGAGAGGAAAGGTCCTAGAGGTAAACCTCATGGCTGGAGCTTAGGGAGGGAAAGCAGATTAAATTTAGACGTTGGTTTTAAAAAAAAAGCACCTTTACATTTTCCACACGATTGAGTTTATTACACGAAAGCAATGCTAGACCTTTTTGAGTGTCTTTCAGGCAGTACATGGGTGACCGGTATAAAACACTCTGCTTCAGTCAAAACCTGCCACAGAGCGTGCGAATTAAAGTGTTGCAGTCGGGGACGTAAGAGTCGGGCTATTTTCAGAGCGTGGGCACGGTAGCACACTGCAGAACCCTCGAGGGGGGGAAAAAAACTGCCCTACATGTTACATTCATAGAAAGTCACAGAGAGTGAGGCGGAACCGGATTCCTTTATATAGCACACGGATCCACTTGATACACAACACGTATATAAATACATTCCAAATCACAGCCCTCGCTTTTGAAGTTTTCCGCTCACCTCGCGTATTTTCGAGCCGTCCTGTTTTCTTTTATTAACGCATACACAAAGGAACTTCATTCCGTCCTTTAAAGGCCCAGAACAAGGTTGTCGGCCGAATCGGTCTCATTTGCATGCGTAATCAGACAACCCCGAGGCATGGACACTGATTAGTTCCTCTCTGTTCTCACACATTTTACGTATTTGTTGTCATTAACTAATTGGGCTCTTTTTTCTCTCTCTCTCTCTCTTTCTCTCTCTCTCTCCCCTTGCCATGCTGTTCCTTCGGATGTTCCTTGATGACCTTTTCTGTTCGTGACTCCAGGTAAGACCCAAAGCTTTCGCTCTGAGCATCTCAGGTTTTTCAGACTATAGATAATGATTGTTTCACCTGTGACAGACTGACATCAGGCGACTTTGTGATAAGGCTCAAAGACATAACACACACACACACACACACACACACACACACACGAAAACACAGTAGTAAGTAACAGCCAGACCGTATGGCTTCTGACCAGACTTTTGAGATAATATTACAGCATAAAATATTCGGGTTAACAGTTTTTAACACTCACGTGACCCTGTTCTAATGCCTCTACAAACATTCATAGCAAATGTCATCCTGGGAAGGTCTTCTAACCAAACACACCAAAACACATGAACAAGAATGATTTTTGTTAGCAGAGGTGTAAAGTAAAGAATTATATTTACTCATTTTACAGTATTTGAGTAGTTTATTAAAGTTTAAAAAAATCTGTATATGTTTTGTTTGAAGTATTGTACTTAACTATAAATCATATCCGTTACTGAGTTAAAATAAACAAAACGAATGCAAAGGGGAAAGAAATTGCACCCCGGAAACTCCAGCACCGATTGATTGATGGGCGGAGAACAAACCGGAGACGGACAAGACAGACGGCAGTGATGCGAAATGCCGTCGAATCGACAATTCTTCAAAGCGTGCGCTCACTGTCTGAATTCTGAATGTGCATTTGCGATTTCCCTGATGATCTTAAATAGCATTATAATGGGCGATATTTCTTTTTTAGTAGTGTAGCTTTAATTTAATCCTTTTATTGTTTGTTTGTTATTGCACTTTCATTTGTAAAAGTGTTCCTTCAGTTACAAACAACTAGGGTGAGATTTATATCTCAGTCCTTTTTGAACTACACAACTACACCACACAGCACTTTTATTTGAGTAGAATGTTTTATTACTTTCTTCACCTCTGCTTGTTAGTATATACACTATATTTCCAAAAGTACTGGGACACCTGACCTTTCCTGCTATATGTGGTTCTTTTCCAAACTGTTGCCACAAAGCTGAAGACTTTCAATCGTACATGACGTCTTTAGATGGCGCTATAATAAAATTTGGCATTCACTTGAACTTGGAAACCCAAAACCTGCTCCAGCATGCACAAAGTGAGCTCCCTGAAGATCTGCTTTACATGCTTTGTAGAGAAAAATCTTGAGTGGCCTGCTATAGCGCGCTGATCTCATCCCTACTCAACACTTTTAGGATGAATGTGAACGCTGACTGCACCCCAGGTCTCCTCACCTACATCAGTACCTGCCTTTCGTAACACCCTTGTGGCTGATATACACAAATATCCATAAACACACTCCAAAAACTAGTGGAACATCTTCCCAGAAGAGTGGAGAGAATTATAGGAGCACATTTGGACTACATGTGGAATGCGATGCTCAAAATACACATAGTGTACTTCTGACCAGGTGACCCAATACTTTTGGCAATATAGTGTATGTGCGGTTGCTAACATTAAAATTTTTTCTTTTAGAGGTCAGGAACGCTTTCAAACCTCAAGTTGCCTTAAATAGCAAAGTGGCACTGATACATTTCTTGTCATTTATTTTATAATTAATTTTTTGTCTCTATAGATCAGGGGTCCGCAAACTTTTTTCTTTGAGGGCCACATAATTATTTACTCTTTAACGGGGTCGGTCTGTAACAGAAAATGACATGGGCCGGTGTGACTACCAGTATTATTGTGGAGATTTTATTATGATTATAAATGGATGTTTCTGCATCCTAATGCTAAATTAGTTTATTATTCCATACAGACAAATGAGCTACTTTTCAGGAGAGATATATCGCCTATTAAAAGAGCATTACTATCATAATGACATTTTCATTGCTATTGAAATCAAAACATTTACTTACTTATACATATGCATGAGTTGGTGGGTGAATCAAACAATAATTAGGCTTCGTTAATAACTAGAGGTCGCCGATAGTGGATTTTAGCGATATCGATAGCCATGTTGAATCACCGATAACCGATCAATCAACCAATGTTTTTTAAAATGGGTACTGGATAAAACAAACGAACGTAACACTCCATGTAAAATAGTACTGAACATTATTTATTTATTTATAAAAAAAATAAAGACAGTACTGAATCGTGAAAATGTGCTAAAGGAAGTATATATGTATATATATATATATATATATATATATTATAAATAATAAATATAATAAATCGCTCTCCGTTCTGTGGTGCTCTTCCTCGGCATGAACCCATACTGTTGCTCACAGATGGTCACCTCTTCTCTCAGCCTGGCTTCCACTACTCTTTCCCATAACTTCATGGTGTGACTGATCATCTTTATTCCCCTGTAGTTACTGCAGATCTGCACATCTCCCTTATTCTTAAAGATCGGTACCAGCACACTCCTTCTCCATTCCTCAGGCATCTTCTCATCTTCCAAAATCTTGTTAAAGTCTTTATTATTAAATACAGACATGATATGATAACGCTATATTTTATTACTTTTATGTTAACTCTAATTTTATTACTATCATTTGCACATTGCATTTTGCACTTTGTTCAGCACCTACTTTCTACCTGGTAGTTGTTTTATAAACTGAGTTTAAATTGAATTGGATTGAAATTGAGAAAAACATTAAAATTACATTTTTAAAATATGTCTCTGGCATTGTAGAGACATCATACACATACAATTGTAAATAAATAAATAAATAAATAAATAAATAAATAAATAAAACATTGGACGATAAGGTGTTTTGAGCAGATTTGTGGTTGCTCTGCGAAAAGTCAGACTAAAAGCGAGCTATTAACCTTCATATAGGATACATACTGTAATTTTTTTTTTTTATATAACAAACGTTCAAATCATCCAGCTTAAAAGCCATCGTGATTGATCAGCAATATCTGATACTATATTACTATACTGATACAGTTGTGCCTTGTGCTTTTACATCAGTTTTAAAAGGACTGATGATATTATCAGAGATCACCGATAGTTTGTATGTGGCAACTATACAAATGAAATATTACATATATAAATTACTATGTCGATTGCTGTGTTATAAGTGAGTGTGTGTGTGAAAGTGTTGTAGCTGTAGGTTGAGCAAGTTCCCCATCCCTAGATCATTACTTGGCAGAGTGGAGTGTCCTTGCCTTCACATTCAACTCTACTGTACCGGACGTCCCACGGGACCCGAAACGCCTTCTGATTGGCTTCTCGTCGCTTCGCTTACTGTGCCATATTGCTCTCTCTCTCTCTCTCTCTCTCTCTCTCTCTCTCTCGCTCCTTTTCCTTTTCATCTTTCCCCTGTCCCCATCTCTTTTCCTTCCTGGTCCGTCTCGTTGTGTTTCCGACACAGTAAAGGCAACAAGACAAATAAAAAACTAAACCGAAACAAAAAAAGTCGCACACATTATACATCAGCAGTGCTAAAGCTACAGAGGAAATCTAATCAAAACAGATGTGTTTACTTAAAACAAGTGCCTCGTGCCTTCTGTTTTTTTTTTGTTTTTTTTTTCACCTCACATCCCTTTTTTTCCCGGAGTGATCCGGTCGTTCTAGCTTTAATCAGCGTAGACTAGAGCGTCGTTAAAAAACGCTGAAAAAGCTATTGCCGGAGTCAGAGGCAGAGCAGCGAGAGCGCTATCTTAGATTAGAGGATTCCTGAGTAAGCAACTAAATCACGGCTAGGTGCAAACATCACAGCAAAACAAGGCGGATTCGGGGGGGGTTGAGGAAATCTAATTTGAGGGAAAATATATATATATATATATATATATTGGGTTAACCGCAGCTGCAGTGTCTGAAGTTTCCACAGCCATAGAGGGAATAAAAAGAGGGAAAGTGCTTGTGCTGTGATGTCCTGCGCATTTTATTTCTTCATTGGTGAGAAATGGAGCTGAATCTCCATGATCCACAGTGTTCTCGATCTTCTGTAAAACTCCGATCTCTTGAACTGAAGTATGTTTCTCGTTTGCGTGGAGCTCAGCCACAAGGAAAAGTTCTAACGTTCCAAAATAGTACCTTGCTGTTCCTACTGGTCTTTTCTAACAAAGACATCTCGCTTGTGGTTGTGAGTCAAACTCAATCGAGCCTGACTCATCGAGGAGCAAATAAACTCTGTCTCGGACACATCAACCCGCCAAATATTCACCGGAATCTGTGTTTATTTTTTAATCTTTCTATCATTAGTCCTGAGAAGTGAAGCAGTAGTCGTAATTAAGCCAGAAGAAGAAGAGTAGTGCATCCTGACTGATTGGAATAAGAGGGGGGGGGGAAAGAGGAATCTGAAGGAATCCTCATTGCCAGGCCAGGCTTCTCACACCACAAGCAAAGGCGTGAATGTGTACATTACTGGGAAAGGGTTGTGTTGTTTTTTTTCCCCAGCTCACTTTGCTCTTAGTGCGAGTCTAATAGCTCTGTACAAGCTGTTAAAGCTTCCACAAACCTGACATTTTAAAAACTCCCGAGACCCGAGCGGCTTTTTCCTGTGCGCTTTTTTTTTTATTAACAATGATATGTTGCTATGTTTAGGATTTCACAAACAGCCAAGTAATCAAAATCTGGAGCAGTGACAGGCAGTGAGAACAGACCTGAGGGTTTAATATCAATAAACAAAAATAAAATGAAAAAGAAATATAATAATTTATTGTAATTCCCTCACACGATATTCGCTCTTCGTTCCTCGACAAGCAAAACAACCCCATGTGACATTAAGGTCATAAAACCTTCAGTTATTTACAGTATATTTACGGCGTTTGCCAGACGCTGTTATCTCTGTTTTACAAGAAAGTACTTTATTTATCTATGTTTCCACACTATCACCTTCATAATAGGCAGCTTGCACAGCAATACAGCGCCCCCAGTGTCTAACCCTGGAAGTCTTCTTTTCTAATTGTGTCGATGTGTACGTGCACGTGTATGTTAATATACATTTGTAATTTTATGCCTTCAATGAGACTCTGTTCCAGCAAATCTTTGAAGCTTGCCTTCCTTCCCAGTGTTTCTGGGATCGACTCTGGAATCCCCATGACCTTGAAAAGGACGAAACGAATGAAGATGAACGAATGAATTTAAGCGTAAAATCAACCATAATGTCAATCCCTGTGCCATCGTGTCAGCGTTTTCCTTCCTTTAAATCCAATTCAGTCCATTTCAGTCCCGTTAATGACCCTATGAGTCGAGTCATATCGGAGTCAAGGGGCCACCAAAATGTGCAGGAACAGGACTGAGAAACAATGAGTCACATTTCGGTGAATCATCTCTGAATCACTTCTCTTATGACCTTTCCATCTCTGCCATGACTTGGCTAAGAATATATTTTCAAATTCATGGGGAAATGTTCATGATGTGCCACTCTTTCTGTACTTTCATCCAGCAAACAGCGCCAGCTATTGGACTCGATCTGTACTTCTCTGCTGATCGAGTACCCAATGAAATACTGCATGCAATCAAACACTCGTTCAGCTGATCAAATCTCCCTGCCGGATTTCGATGATAGTTATTGTGTAACGACACAATAATCAATTAATTTGCAGAGACGGCTCGGGTTCGGTTGTTGTTGTAATGTTTTTGTTGTTATTTTCCACAAGTCCATTAGCGCTTGAGGAAAAACTCTGACCCCCCCCACCACCAAAGAGGATTCTCAAATGAGGTGCACTGAATGTCACAGATAATAAGATGCGTTTGACCCCATTGAAGGAGCACCACCAAGGGAGGAACGCGGCGTGTATTTCGCAACTGCTATCGCATCTGCTATTATTGCTAAGAAGCCATTTCCAGCTTTGCTCCTTATCGCGTGCGCACTTGATTTCACCTCAGACGCCACAAAACCTGATTTCGATTTATCTCTCCCTTCGTTCATTTAACTCGCTGACCCTCTTTTTTAAAATTAAAATTCACCCCAGACAAAAAAAGGCGAACAAGACATTCGGGTCGGACGAGGCACCCTCAGGTCGTCCCCAAGCCCCGTATGGTGGTGCGGAGAAGAAAACCCCGGCACTGCGCGGTAGAACAGCCAAATCATTTCACGCTGCAAAAAACAACGGGTTTCGCCGAATGCGAAAAGGAGCACGCATTTCCTCTCACAGTCGTAGCACATCTGGAGAAGGAAAACTCATTAGCGCACGAGGGAGCGGAAAAAATGTGCCTGTCACAAACAAAAACAACAACAACAACAACAAAGGACAAGCCGAGTGTCTGAAAAGCAAATACAAAGTGTGGCTGAATTTCTGTCTCGGTGCTAGCAATCAGCCGTCGAGGGGTTCGTGTATGAACGTTCCTCTCATGCGTTAGCGACTTTTAAAACGAGGAAGCACAAAGGCAACAAATCAGCGCACTGTAGAAAGAAGGCTTCCTTTGGATTTTTGTTTGTTTGTTTGTTGTAAACAGTTCAAAACAAGCAGAACGTTTATTCATGTCTACATACTTAGCATAGTTAAACTAATATCTGTGTGTGTGTGTGTGTGTGTGTGTGCACTAAAACCACAGGACAGCTTTGAGTTATCTCAGCACTGTACACAATGCGGTCGTGAATTAGTCGTAGAAAACGCTCCTGCCTCGTACCCACATGCGCGAGTGGTTAGCCATGGCAGAAATGGATAAGAATAAAAAGGAATTGTTAAGCTCCTGCCTTTTTAAATATGCTAAACCCTTCTCAGCTTTCAAAACACCAAAGGAGAAAAAAAGTAAAAAGTCTCGGTTTGGAGCGATTTTTTTTTCCCAAGGTAATACATAAATGAGCTGTATTTTTGAATAACATAATATGAGCGTGTTTATTTTTGGCTGAGGCGTGAGGACGGTGAGCCTGGGGCAGGGAGTAACGAGCATGCGGAAAGGCAGGATTGTGGATGCTAAAAGTTTTCAGGAATTGCAACGTAAATTGTCACTAGTTTCCTATTTCACGACCAGATCGCTGCTTTGACGTTGTGTTGTTTGTCGTGCACCTCGTGTGTTATCGAGCCGTGGCTGCGTCGACACTGATATCCCGGGTAAATTTGAAAACGATGCTCCGCCTCCACACTTTCATTTTCAAATGTTTCCCAAAGTTGCTCATCCACATTGAAACGTCTGAAAAACGTTTTACATCCCTGTACGCCGCGTGAGCAAAACGTAAGACGCTTCCACCTGCGCCATTTCTGCCTGCCAATTGTTTACTTAAAAATTTCAAAAATGGCTCTTTGAAATGTCACGGCAACGGCTAAAAGAACATTCTCGAATTTATCCACTTTAGACAGCGTTTTCTAAAAGCTAAATTTTCATTGGCTGTAAATGCCATTTCAGTGTGAAAGGAGTGACAAAAAATATGCATTTTCAAACTAAAACACATTAGTGCGGACACGGCCTGTGTTCACCCTCTTCGTCATAAGTCCTAAATTTGTTTTTGACGCTCCAGGTATTCTGTGTTTAGTTATGGTTTATGATTATGGATTCTATGGATGTTCGATTCTGTCTGCTTGTGAGCTAAACCCCACCATGCTCCCCTCAGAGAGAGGGGAAGACTTAAGCAGGTTGAACTAGGTAGAGAAAATCAAGAAATCGATACACTATAACTGTTTTTGTAGGTTGTAGGTGTACAGTTTCCCTTCAGTGGAACTAAGTGTTCCAAACGCTGTTTCAGCATGACACTGTCCTTTTGCACAAAGCAAGCTCCATGAAGACATGGCATGGTGGAAGGTCTCTGTGGAGGGTCCTGTCCACAAAGCCCTGACCTCTGCAACCCCACTAAACATCTTTGGGATGAAGTGAAACAACAACTGCACTCCACGCCTCATGCTCTTGTAGGTGAATGGTCACAAATTCCAACATCCAGAATCTAGCGAAGAACCTTCCCAGAAGAGTGGAGTTTATTATAATATGAAACAATAGGGGAATAAATCTGCAATGCAACGGCACATGATATCAAAAAGTTTGGAGAATCTCTCTGTTTACGAGAAAGTATTTTTTTTTATCTACGTTTCCACTCGATCACCTTCAAAATAGTCACCTTGAACAGCAATACAGCGCCCCCCCAGCGTTCTTCTGAAACGTGTCCTAAAAGTCTTCTGTTTGAAACGTGTCAAGCATCTTCTATGATTCGCGCCGGATCTCCGGCAAGGGTGTCAAAACAGCCACCTTTTAACTGCATCTTCATCTTCAGGAAGAGGATGAAGTCCACAGGAGCCAAACATGGCGAGTAGGGTGGGTGCGGAAGTGAGATCGTGTGGATTGTTCTCCGGGGATCATCATGCACACCGAGACGGGTTGCTGAATGGATTAGACATTTTTGGATATTGAGCTCATTGAAGGTCTTCCTGATCTCTCGTCGTCAATCAATCAAGAATATCAACCAACCAATCAATACCTCTAGAAGATACAAAAAACAACATGCGTCTAAACTATAACCCTAAAAATCACGTGTCGCAGAATTTTATCGCCGATTTCTATTATACTTGTAGTGTACACTAATATATTATAATGTTATGTAATCAGTTGATGTGTAGCGTCCTCCATGCAAGTCCCTGTGAACGAGCTGTTACTATAGAAACCGTAACGTGCCAGAAGGTGCGTGTTCATTTAAATCTGTTTCCACAAGACGTATCGACCAATCAGAATTCAGAATGATCTCACTCTGTATTTTGAGTGATATGTCACACTTTTTTCCACCTCCAAGTTCCTCGCGCAACGGTGTTTCTGTGTTCAGAGTTATTTCCCCAATGTCTTCCGATATGGCACTGATGGTGAGAAATTCTGAGTTAGAAACAGTGTGCGTGTGTGTGTGTGTGTGTGTGTGTGTGTGTGCGTGTGTGTGTGTGTGTGTGTGTGCGTGTGTGTGTGTGTGTGTGTGTGTGTGTTTTCCCCACTGCCTATGAATCCAGTTGAGAGCTAATCTAAGGTGGAGATCAAAGCAAAATCGTGTAAAGAACATGAAAGCCGGAAAATATAAAAAGAGGAGCACAATTTCAGTGGGATCGGATTTTTCACGCTTCCGAAATACGAGGCAGTGACGTATACAGAGGTCATAAAAACCCAGACTGGATGCTTCTTCCTCTAACAAGTACGTGTAGGTTATATAACCAGAAGATGTAGATGAAGTATTAGAAATCATCATCAAAAGGCTTTGATGGCTGAAACGCTTCTCAGTTATGTTTTAAGTGGTGCGAGGAAAGCAAGTTTGCTCCTGAAACCTTCTTTCGGGAATCTAGCACAGGACCGACTCGAGCGATTAGATCTATTATTAGTGTGACAGTGGCAGAGGATTGATGCTCCACAATAGGGCGTGCGTAAGCAGAAAAGCCGAGGACGTGCGTGAAATGTGAATGGCGAGCATCTCCCGGATTATAACTACCCTCATTAACATTTTCACACACGGCTAGCGAACAAATGAGCGCAAGCCCGAGCTCTCGCGGCAGATTTATGATCCTCGTATAGGGCGTCTGCACGCGGAGCAACTTACGGCGATGAGATCTGAGAAAAGGGGATTGCGCCATTTTGCTGAGCCGCCTTCCAAATATTGCCGGTTCAAATCCTACGACGGACCCTCTCTTGTCTGCTTATCGCTAATTAATTATCGATTATGATTATGACATTTAGGAATAGTCCGCGGGACAATACTGTAGCAGCAACGAAGCATTCCGCCGACGCAGCATTCCCTTTATAAGCATTTTTCACGCTCTCAGGGGGAGCTTCGAAAAACGTCCTTATGTCTTTTTCACGCCAGGATCTTAGGTGTCCTAGCTAAAGAGATCATCGCTACAGCAACTATCCACACCGTGGTGCTCACGGAACACATCAGCATCTCGCAAAATTAGCAAAGAAGAGAAAAAGAGAGGAGAGGAAAAAAACAGTAAGAGGCTGTAGAGTGAAAAGAGAAGAAATGCCGATCAGGTGCGTTCAGAGGGAATTAAACATGATACAGCTTTCATCTCAGAAAGTTTTCCTGCGAGTCAATCATTTCACACAATGTTCCACACCAGCCCTAATCGAGGATTTGTTCCTGGAGGGGGTGGTGGGGGATTTAGGGGAGAGCTCTGGTGCAGATTTCTCACGATGTTTTACCGTGATTATTCATCACATCAATTTCTGTTTTTTCGGATGAGGAACATACCTGTACGCCAAGATAAATGATATGCATGAATATGTAAATTAGACACGCCCCCTATTTTCCCAAGGTACATCAATCCTAGATCTTTCTCTATTATAGACACTTTGATTTTATTCCTGGAGATAGTTTTAAATGATCTATTTTACTGACATTTCACCCAAAACAAAGACCAATATAATAAGAACCAGCAATTAAACATCCATACATCATCATTCACTGATCAGGCATAACATTATGACGTTTTGAGTGGTGAAGTGAAGAACACTGATGATCTCTTCATCATGGCACCTGGTAGTGGGTGGATTTATTTATTAGGCAGCAAGTGAACATTTTGTCCGCAAAGTTGATGTAAAAAGGCAGAAAAAAAATGTGCAAGCATAAGGATTTGAGCGAGTTTGATGAGAGCCAAATTGTGACGTCTAGACGACCTGGGTCAGAGCATCTCCAAAACTGCAGCTCTTGTGGGTCAGTGTCTATCAAAAGTGCTCCAAGGAAGGAACAGCGGTGTACTGGCGACAGGGTCGTGGGCGGCCGAGGTTCAGTGGTTTACATGGGGAGCGAAGGCTGGTCCGTGTGGTCCGATCCAACAGACGAGCTCCTGTAGCCCAAACTGCTGTAGACGTTCATGCTGTTAATATTCGATCGTGTTATTCGAGCATGTTATCTTCTTGACATGTCTTATGATGCATGATACTGCACCTTCTGTACATTAATCACTCTCACCCCTGTACATATAAACCCATACCCTCATTTAACATACTGCTACGAGGTGGTATTCAATCATTTGGAGACTAGCTTTGTATCACACCAACAGATGGCAGCACAAGGCTGCACGCACAGTCACAGGGAGCACCGAACTTCATATGTCAGTGTGCCAAAAGACATGGTATTTTTTTTGTCACCCTGCTTTTCTCACCCGTGAGTTTCTCACCAGAAAAAAAAACGACACAATCTCTCTTCCCCACCTTCCTGCAGACCTCACCCTCTTCCCGAGGATGAAGAAGCAGCTCAGGGGTCTCTGTTTTGAGTCTCTAAACTTTTAACCACCTCTTATATATAGTGTAAATATCCCACTAATGCTCTTCTGGTTAGATGCTAACTGCATTTCATTGAATCTGTACATGTAGTTTGCACAATGACACAAAGTTTAATCTAATCTAATCTCATCTAATCTTATGAGAAAAAGAATGTTAAATTCAAGCTCTATTTACAGATCGTCAAACAATTAAAAGCATTTTGAAACTTTGTGAGTAATTTTTTAAAAGACCTTTGTTTCCCTTGTGTGATTTATATTCA
This sequence comes from Silurus glanis, assembly GCA_014706435.1. Lineage (NCBI taxonomy): Eukaryota > Metazoa > Chordata > Actinopteri > Siluriformes > Siluridae > Silurus > Silurus glanis. The sequence continues at coordinate 2,917,352 of JAAIIK010000109.1, forward strand.
AAAAGGATCGAGATCGTATTTTCTAGCAAACTGTACCGACTTTTAGAAAGCAGCAGAAGATTCTGGTGTTGGATAATTCATTATGGTGAGGCCTTAATAAATAAAGTGTAGAAATCAGATGTGTCAATCTGCTGAGAAACGCTCAAACTCCTCATCGCATGCTAAATTTTTGAGTTCTAGTGAGAATCTCTCTCTCTTGCTCTCATATCTCGTCCTGTCTTTTCCCGTCCTTAGTGTGATCCTGGCATGTTGCCACCCCAGCCGTTATTAATGGTTCTTTCACAGAGGAGCCTGGAGATGTTGTTCACTATTTAATGTTCTTAAGACAAAGCGAGGATATTCCTGCTGAGGTGGGGGCCGCAAATCCAATTTCCCATCCTCTCTTTTAATTTGGGCAGCGATGGGCCAGAGATTACGACACGCCGCGTCCGCACACGCACCCCCTCGCTGGCAAGAGCGCATCACCTTCCACGCGCCAACGCTGCAAAACCCGAAGGCACGGCTTCACCCCGAAGCGATCCGCAGATACCGATCAGGCATCCCAAGCACCTCGACCGAAGGACTAATGTAATAACGGTCTGATAATTAATGAAAAGGGGAGGCTCTTTAAATGTTTGCCGTGCTCCCCGCTGCGACGGCGGTTCCCTGCGGTTCGGGAAAGTGCTCCGCGTTCAGTCAGAGGTCGGAAACGAGCACTAGAAGAATGATTAGTGTTTTAAGGGAAACAAAATAAACCCTCCACGTTATTAGCGCCGGCTAGCCTGTCGAGCGGAATTCGCCTTCTTTTCAATACATATTTATTCATTTATTTACTAAACATCCTAAATCTATTTCTATCGATTACTCGGCAGACTTTTTAATTCCACGCTCACTGCATTTTTACCGAGCGCACATCGTTTGCTTCGGACCCCAGTCTTAGAGCCCTCAGTTTTACGCGCTGTTATTCCACTAGCGTACACACAGGCGCTGGGATCTATAATTGAAGCACCTATGTCTTCATAAAAAATAATAAATAAATAAATAAATAAATAAAAGCTAATTAAAACATTGTGTCATCGGTGCGTTTCTTTGCCACGTTTACAGAGAACGCATCGCTGTTTTCCGTGTACACACAGACAACGCGACCAAACAACGCTAAATAGTTTCATGTATGTTGTTACGTGGCTACGATTTGATGACCAGAATACTTAGATGAATAGCAGTTCAGCCCCAGGGAAGTAATTTCCTTTTTAGAAGGCAATTTGCATGCAGCAGAGAGAGGAGAGACCACTTCTCTTTTTTTGTTTTATTCCTGCAGCTTTTTTGTGGTGTCAGCTAAAACTATTGGCATTTAAAACAACTTCCCAAGGTTAATGATCCCCTCCATTAAACTTCTCCACCAAGACAGCAGAGTAGCATCCTAGGAAATGTAGTTATGGATTGTCAAAATGCAGTATACCGAATTTTAACCTAAACCCGCCTTGGTCAGAAGCTGTTGATTATTCTTCTATCTATAGCAGCAGCTCTGAGACTCACAGGTTTATATTAATGTTCTAGGACTTACCCACATCATCGTTTCTATAGTAACGCCTCACCTAGTGTAATGCAGAAGGATTGCTTTGACCTTTATAATACACGCAATCATTTAGAAATCACATGACCGTAAAAAAACATTTCAAGTAATCCCTTATTTATTTAATTGATCTTCAAATAAATATTTGTGTTTAGGAATCAGATGAAGAGGTTGAGCGATAACAAACACAACACTTTATTTGTTTATATATAACTTTATTACAAAAATACAAAATTAAAAAAACAGTACTGAATCATTAAAATGTAGTGAAATGAATTGAAGATCTGCTCCATGAAGATCTGCTTTACATGGGTTGGATTTGGTGGAAGATCTTCTGCTATAAAACCTGTTAAACACCTTTTTGATGAATGTGAACGCTGACTGCACCCCAGGCCTCCTCACCTCCTCACCTACATCAGTGTCTGACTTTACTACCACCATTGTGGCTGAATGAATCTCTACAAATCTCCACAAAATCTAGTGGAACATCTTCTCAGAAGACTGGAGGTTATTATAACAGCAAATGGGGACTAAATGTGAAATCTTCAAAAAGCACATAATCATATAGTCAGGTGCCCACAAGTTGAATTATTTTTAGTAGAATTGTAATAAAGACAATTTATGGCAACACGATTAATACGTGCCTGGCTGTAGATTGTGCCCTCAACGAATAAATCCAGGAACTAATCTGCACCATGACGGATCCTACCCTACGTACCTGAGCCTTTAGCACTTATCAATATATTTGATAAGAATAGATTTCCACAGATGCCATCTGAAGTCATTCCTGGCAACAACACGTGATTTCACGAAAGCTCTTTCGCTCAGGACATAACAGATTGTTTTACTAACATGTCTGTTCAAATGGGATTTATATTACCTACGGATTTTTTTTCTACAAGTCCTTTTAGAGTTCCACATATTCAGCCTTGAAATCACACCAGTCATTGAACCGCGCACTGCAAAATATAAGAGGAAGATAAGCACATTTCCTTTCCCCCCATTTTCTCAGAGGAGAGGGAAAAAAAACAATGAGAAAAAACATTTAAAGAAAGAGACTGGCTAGACTGGACGATGCAGACTAGCGTAAGCGTGTGAGCTATCAGAAGTTCCTCCTGCTAATCTGGACACACATTAGCGCTTTTCAAAGATGAGCTTCTGATGCTGTTTACTTCTGGTATAACAACCTCATTTCAAATGAATTCAATTGCCTAGAAATCATTTCACATATTCCATTTGCTCTGAAGGATGAACAAAGTTTTGCTGGAGGGAAAAAAACAAAAGCTTTGATACAAAAACAAAGAGCTGTATCCAAGCTACAGATTAGCTTCATTCGTCTGTTAGGATACTAACGCTGATTTGGATAAACCAGAGCTCTTAGTTCATCTCTTAGTGGTCAGGACATAAAGGACCAGAAATATGTGAGAAAGGGGAGGAGGAAAAAAAAAAAAAAGAGTATGGACGGAGAGAAAAAGGTTGCTCGTGTTTCCAGGGTTTAAAACGAGCGGTACACTGATGCATAACCACCGGTTCATCAGCGAAGGCCGGACTGGAGTTTGAAGATTCGATTTTTATTCTGGTTTCTTTGAAAAATAATTACAGGGGAAACATCAAATTAAAGAAACAGCGCTAATAAAAGCTCAAGCTGTTATTAAGGCTGGGAGACATAGCCGGGAATTTCAACCCGTCAGAGTTTCGATACCCGTCAGTCGGTAAGACAGCTCCATTCTAATGCTAACCGTGTTTTGGAACCTGGTGTCACATGCAATAAAAGTGTGAAGAAAAGAAAACTGAGTACGCTTAGTCTCTTTGCATTTCTCTCTTCCCCCCACCCACCCCCCGATACGTAGGATATAAAGGAGGCACTCAGCCGTCACGCTTCACAGAGTGACTATGAGCATATTTAAATTCGGTGCGACGGGATTTCTCAGGCTGATGATGAGCTTCGTGACTTCTTTTTATTGCCGGTTTGTGATACGGATCTGAGGAAGCAGCCGCGGCTCGGCAGGGTTCTCGGCTCACGTGCTCGTTGCACGGTTTGGGTTTGATTCCTCCTTATTTTTCGTTCGTTTTTTACACGGTCGAGTCCAGTGATGAAAAGTCCGGGTCATGCTTTGAAGTAGAACATTTTAACGAATCACTCTTTAGAACGACTCGTTCTTCTGAGTCATATTAAAGAGTCAATTAAAATGAACAAAGCTTCGAGTCCTTACCGCTGAATCACCAGCGGTCAGCTTTCGTCGGAAGACATAGACGGATCACCACCCGGCGTGTTTATAATCATGTGTCTGTTGGCCGAGTGATCAGAGGCCATTGAAAAGGGATAAATGAAGCCAGTAAATTAAATTTGACCTCAGCAGCTCGTGCTGTTGTTGTTGTTTTTTCTTTGTAATGTCAGCAAATTGGAATCGATGGCAGCGTTTTACTGTGACTTCGCGTGTCACTCTTTTCACCACTGTGAATTAAACAGACGATTTAAAAATATAGATATTTTTTGCTTTTTCCTATATATTTATGTTTGTATTTTTTTTATGATTTATAATCACACTCTGGGTATCAAATACAGAATGGGAATGGGTTCTACTTTGAGTCCGGTTCCTCTTAAGGTTTCTTCCTCGTATCATCCGAGAGAGTTTTTCCTTGCCGCAGGTTTGCTCATTGGGGATAAATACACAATTCACTTATTCAAATTTCTGTTTTACATCTCGTTCATTCTATAAAGCTGTATTTTAGACAATGTCCATTGTAATGAAACTGAATTGATTTGAATTCACATGCCAGGGTTGGAGGAAATGGCATGAACGTTCGTCCCCGGGTGATTCGTTTTACACGCCGGCTTTACAGTGGAAAAGCTGAGCAAAATCTCAGCTCTCAATCTGCCCACCTGTCAGCCAGGGTCACTACTTGTCAACCTGCTTCCGTTGCATCTCTCACGCCGCTGATAAAACGGGTCGGTTTGAGATAAAACCCCAGAAGGTCTCAGATCCTCACACCCAGCCCACCATCACGGAGGCCTAGAGGAGCTGAATGGTGTCCCGTGAGGAGGAGAAGAAGCGTAAAAGAGCATGGCCTCGGATACGATTCAAGACTCCTTCCCGTAAAAAAAAAAGAAGGGATACTTTTGCTCATTAAACAAATGTCACTCCAAGAGCAATCAAACAACGTCCTGGAGGGAGCGAGCCTGCTCGGCGCTTTCCAGTTCCTCTTTCAAGGACATTAAACAAATTCAAGGCTCTGATGAGGAAATAACACTCGTTCACACGAGGGAAACGGATACGCCGTTTGTTTTCTAATGCCCATTAAACACCACTGCGCACCTTCATGCTTCGGTTCGGACTGCGGAAAAGAAGCCATTTTGTTCCGAATGGCCTCGCACATTACAAATCCGTCCTTGGCACTTTCCTCCAGACATCTCTCTCTCTCTCTCTCTCTCTCTCTCTCTCTCTCTCTCTCTCTCTTTTATTTCTTTTCGTTGCTTTTCTTCACACACCTTTTGTATGGTCGCTTTCCTGCTCTTGATTACAAAAGGGTCACTTTACAGTTGATTAGATTCATGCGCTTTATGTACTGAAGGCCACTTTGACGCTGCTATAAACCTCCGTCTTCGCTTTAAGCTCCGGAGCGAACCGTATTGTTTCTTTTTTTTTTTTTACTGCACAACCCATTTCACTGTGTTTTCACATCACAGTGCACACAGCCTGAATATAAGGAACACTTCCTGCACGCCAATGCTGCTCCTTTAAGAGCCCCTATAAAATGACTTTAAATCACACACACACACACACACACACACACACACACACACACACACACACACACACACATGCTTGATCTGCCTCAGTCTTATTTTTATTAGTGACTGACAGCACGGCTAATGTAGGGATTACAACGCCGCCATTTCTTTTGTCGGACCGCTCAATCCTAACCATCATTTATAAAATTTTAGTCACGTTCTTTTTACCCACCCACGCAGACCTTAATGCATTTTACATTTGATTTCTCTCTATCTCTCTCTTTCTCTCTCTCTTTTTTCTCCCTTTCTCTCATGCAAAAAAAAAAAAAACAAAGAAGTAAAGGAAAAGCTATTTTAATCTCGCTGACCAGAAATTAAAAAAAACGGGCTGAACACCGCTATCCTCCCTCGCTAACATTATTTTTATTGCACACTTTAATCAAGAGATTTATTGATCTCGTCATTCGGATTCAAAGCCTCAGACGTGTCAAAGTATTTTCGGGAGGTACAGATACTGTATCACAAACGAATGAAGAAAAAAAATATACTTTTCTTTATCATTGACTGACCTTGAACTTTGTGCCTTCGCCATCGTCTCAATTCTGATTGGTCAGAAAGAGTTTGATTTGCTACAATGTTATCTATCTATCTATCTATCTATCTATCTATCTATCTATCTATCTATCTATCTATCTATCTATCTATCTATCTATCTATCTATCAGTTCTGACAGTAGTGCAGCTGCATGTCGCAGGTTTACGCTGCATTAACGCACTAATTCCAATACATTACTGTTTCTATAGTAACAGTACAATCACAGGCACCTGTACAACAGATGCTTCACTAATAATAAACAGATTTTTTTTTTAAGTGTGTAATTGTTGTTATGGCAACACTTTCTGTAAGGAGATAAAGTCGGATGTAAAGCTGTAGCTTGAAGCAAACTTTCTGCAGTCTGTGAACATTCCATGGGAATTAACAAGAATTAATGGGAATAAACTGGAAATTTACAAAATCGTAGGTGAGCCAATAACAGGAAACTTAAATGCAAGCTTCCAGGATAATTTTGGTTGAAACAATCAGATTGAGTACATTAAATTTCAGCTGAAATTCTACCTGCACGTTCATCAATCACATGCACACAGCACACTTACTGCAGAACCACTGAGGCCACGCCCCCTACATGCACTGCTCATTCCTCCATCACATATAACACACATCATCATTTCTCGAATCCTGCACACAAAATAATGTCCAAAAAAATATCCATCTTACATAAATGTGTAAAACATCCAAATCAATCAAAGAAATGTCATTTTAAACTTTAAATCTGTATTAGTTTGCATGCATGTCAGCTTATGAACAAACAAATCGTTTGTATTTATGTTTGAAGATAATAGTTTATATACATTTTCCCATTAATTAATACAATTTCCAATTAATTCCCAATTATTCCTGGTAAATTTCTAACTTGGAATTTTTCCAGAATTCCCCAGATGAATTTCCAATTGAAAGTTTTTTGGAAATTTACCAGAAATGTTCCACCCCTTTGCAACCCAAACTACAACACACAGTAAGTTAGAACAGGAAGCTGCATTGTTGCACAGTTTGAAATGTAGCTATAAGATGCATAAATCTGTCAAATAGTTGTCATAAAATGACGTGATGATTCTGAACTTCACAACAAGATCGAGCCCCCTCCCTCCCCCTCCACCACCAATAATACCACCTCTTTAAATTTTCAGTTCTCATGACTTTATTACAGCGTAAAACAGTCATGATGTAGCTTTTCCGTACGGATCTACGCATCGATCTACTAACCGATCTTTTGAGATCCGAATGCCCCAGAAGAGTTTGTTTGGAGTGATTATCGAATTGTTACCTTTTGATTTCCCCGTGTTCACAGTAGACCGATCATATAGAGTAGTTTGCAAGGATCGGCGCCGTTTGTCAACCCCTGACAGATCGGCGTTTACACGTCGAGAGCGTGAAGCCGTGGTAACGCAGCAGTTCGGACGGGATTACAAGCAGCTTGCTGGCATTAGCATATCGGCGGTTTCCATCGATCGGAAACGAGGCCCGGGCTTTGACCAATTCATAAATATACATGTAACGTATATAGCTTTATTAATCATCAACAACGTGCACTTTAAATCATTCAGCGTGAAATAAAGCGTTTCATACAAATAACGAGATTTGTATACGAATTAAACAAAACTTTTTGTTTCTGTGAGATATTTATAGTCGCCGATGTATTTTTAGGAGATTTCAGCTTTGGAATGTGTGAGTACATATTCTTGAGTACGCATAGTGTGTGTGTGTGTGTGTGTGTGTGTGTGTGTGTGTGTGTGTGTGTGCGTACTCTCAGTGTGTTAGCGCTGCTGTCAGGCGTTCCAGCTGATGAATGGCGGCGCTGCTTGCGGCTGACATAGATGGATGCGACGTGCCCTCGTCCACGCGAGGCGGGCGAGTGGGCGGGCCCCTACTGGCCACGTTGAAGGTCATGTGGTACAGGCCCCCGCATCCAGTCGCAGCACAGAACGCATGTTACAGCAGAACGAGCGGGTGGGAGGGTGCAGTCTCTCAAGAATATCGATCGGTTCGCTTTCACCCTCTTCCCATTTCCTCCTTAGCGCTGAGGCGGAACTGCACGATTTCATTTCCTTCACCGAACAAATCGCGCAAACAGGCAGCCCGTGACGATTCCGAATTTGACCTTGTTTGTGCGAGGAGCTCCAGGGTCTGCAAGAACTTCTCCGGATCAGCTGGACTTGCTGGTTAACAGTCCCCAGCAGTCAAACACACATCCTCAGCATCATAAACCTTGCCTCCTTTTTTTTTGGGTTTAGCAGCCCAGCTCATCTCGACACGTTCTGTAAGCTCTGGCTGCAAGGGCCATACTGCAGGTCTGTGCCAAAAACAGGGAGTTGTAGGAGACCCAGGAAGAAAGCAGCTAGAAGGCTTTGCAACAGTTGGCGTGTGGAAGGCATCATTTTGCATTTGCATTTCAAAGCCAGTTGGACTTGGGATAATGTTTTTTTTTGTTTGTTTGTTTTTGTTTTTTTTTTTCCCTGTGAGTGCTCTGGGCACGCCGAGCATACGCTCCATAGATCCCCACGCCTTTAGAAATGACAAATAGATGATGCATTCACGATGCAATCATGATGAGCTTTCTGTTATGCGATCCAAAATTCTCTTCTTTTTTTAATCGTTTGCACTTCCAGTTCTTATATTCTAGCGATTTCCGTCTGTTTTGCCTTTAATGCCGCATTAATGAATTGAGAAAAAAGAAAAACACGCAGATGTAGTCATTGCTGTGACTTTCTCAGTGTTTGTAATGTAGAAGACACACTTTTCCACAACCGAACTAAATCTGATGGTGACCAAATCCTTGGATTGAACAGTGTAGTCAGGGGTTTAATGCAGACTAAAAAAAATGAGGAAAATGTTCATGTTTATAACACGACAACATCAAATACTTTATGGTGTCTATAGTTACAGCTAACTCTCAGTGTCCCGCGTTACATAAACTAATTAAAAAAAGAAACACGTACAATTATTTACCATTTAATTATTCAGGGATTCTGCAGGTTCTTAAATCTAAAAGTCCAAATTGTAGGTGGTAAAAAGCCTTAAATTAGCTGTTGTAGGTATCAAATCATTTTAAAAAGGTCTTAATTTTTCCATGTCCATGTAACGCTTTTTTGTTTGCTAGTTCCCATGGTGTTGTAGTTCTTTCTTTCACTTGTCCAAATATGAGACCAACAGGCAATCAGCTTTCTGTCATTGGAGCGAATCTCTCGGATTGTACGACAGGCGTGAAACAGATTTTATTTTTCAGCTACGGGGAAATGCAAGTTTAGCGATACCTGGCTTAAAAAGAAAGTCTCCAACATTAAAAAAAAAAAAAAAAAGTCTTCAGGACATGACAGTGGAATTTTTTGCTGAAAAATTTCCAGACACAAGAAATAGAGAGGCTGGTGACGGAACGATTGTTTATAGCTGCTAGAATGTGGAATAAAACACTTTCTGAACATGCTGAAGGATTCACATATGGTACATCCATGTGTTCTTGAGTGCGCATGAAAACAGAAAGCATGAGCTCCCTGAGCTCGGCTAAAGCGTCCACCTTAAGCCGCACATGGCTCGGGAAAGCGCAAGGTCCCAGAAACACGATCCGCGCCGCCGACTTGTCATTCCGTTCAAGAGCCAGAGGGTGACATGTCGCGTGGAACAGTGCCACGTGTACACGCTACAGCCTTCTGGCTGAATTCTCGCTCCCGCTGCCGTCACCACTGTCCAACATCACCGCGTCTTAGTGTGACAGAAAGAAATCCTCTTACCGAAATGTCCTTTCAGGTCTGGACTACACCGAAGCACATGGCAACATCTGTTATGTCATAGTTTTGGAGCTGTAATCCTGTTAACTGTTGGGTTCTCACAGGGGGTAGGAGGAACCGCTTTTCTGTCTTCACGTCTACGCTGGGTGTGAGTTACTTCACTTTGACAGCAGGACAAAAGTTAGGAATAATGACAAGTTATATATTTATGGAGTTATTAAGCAAGCGAATAATAGTAATATAATTTTACAAGTATAAATATAAAAATAAATAATAATACAGAGTAAAATGAACAATAAAAACATGAACATATGCATAAATTAATACATTATTATTTTTTTAAACATTAAGTGGTGGAGGCAGTGTGTTATTGCGTCATGTGTCTCAAGAATGATTAGGTTTCAGAATGAATCCAAACAGGTTCAAGGTTGAAGCAAATCAAGTTTTTTTTTTAGAATTTTACGTTACATAAAATGAATGAAGTGAGTGACAGACAGACAGACAGACAGACAGACAGACAGACAGATAGCTAGCTTTATCATTTCTCCAAACATTTAGCTGAAATACTTCACCGTGACTCTTGTAAAAAATCACCAAAGTTGTTCTTCACTAGAGGGACATTCCTTTCTTGTGATTCAGTTCATCCCAGAGCAGTTCAACAGGATTTAGGTGCGGTGACTGGGCAGGTCATTCCATGATATATATCACTCCAGATGACTGTTTGCTCTCTAAATAACACTAAACAACAGAATTTGGACGTACCCTAGTTTTCTTGTTGTATGGTGAAGTCGTTTCTGATGAGCCGCAGTCCAGACAGAACTGCATGTTGCGTTAGGACGGAATGGAAGCCATGTTGGTTCAGGTTTCCTTTCACTTTCCGGAATAAGTCTCCAACCTTCCCTGCTCCCAAACAACCCCAAACCATTACGCTTCCACCTCCATGTGGGGGTGAGGGAGTCTGATCACATCTTCTCTCCTGTTCACTCACTGACCAATTCTTGGTCAAGTTTGTTGTAGTACTGTATGTAAGCAAAAGGAGCATGCATGGGTCTCAAAAACTATAAAAGACCAGGTATTTTGGCAGGTACAGTATAACAGTACAACACTGTTACCACAAAAGTTTTGAACCAAGAAGTGGACATTTGGAAACATCTTCTGATGAGGTACAACTGACATAATGCTGGTGTACTTATTGCTCTTTTTGGACTTTGTTGATGCCGTGATGATCTTCAGGAGTAACTATTGAATATTGTCGATTGATTTGTAGCTTTGCTAGCTGATCAGAAACAGCTGCTTTTAATGTATTCAATTTATATATATATGATATTGGTGAAAATCAGCAACCAGTTGAAAGGTGTTAATGAGAGCATGGACACACCATGCTACAGATTGATTCTACTTGTACTTTTTCTGTTTGATAGTCGACACGAAGGTTAAGTCTGCCCTTCGGAAAAAGGGGAAAGGAGCGTTAATGTGCACCGAATGGCTAAATTGCTCCCTGTGCGAGTGGTGAAGGCTGAACCCTCACTCGCCCCAGGCTATGCCTCGGACTCCAGTCGAAGGCTCGCCTATCACCTAATGCAACAACTCACTTCCCCACTGAAACTACACACAGGAACCGTTCGCCTTGTTCAATATCGATCAGGCCACGTCTAACTGATTGACATTTGGACGAAGGAAACAAGAGGAAATTGTGTTTTGCTACAGAAAAGGGTGTTTTACAAAGATTAATGTATCGTGATTTAAACAGGGTTTGAGTCTCAAATTAGTCACCATTGATCACATTGACATGTTTTTTACTCAAACCAAATGGCCGAGCTTATACTTCATAACTGTAGCTTGTTTTACTGGTACATTTTTCAATTATTTACGGAATGAAATACTTTGACATGTGCTGTTATTGAGAAATTATTAAATATCAAAGATTGTTGTATATGAAACAGACTTACTATTAGACCATTTTTTTTATTAAATACTGTCCCATACTGATAAAAATTATAATAAATAATATAATAATTATAAATAATAATATCCCATACTTTTTATCCATTTATAGATGCTTTTGAGAAACCTGTTCTTTGTTTTCTCTGTTTTTTGTAGTTAAATGAAAAAACAGGAGTTTTAACAGTTGCAAACTTACCAGGAATGTATGGGAATTTATGTCAATTTATGGGAATTTATTAGAAATTTGGGGAAATTTTAATAAACAGTATCATATACAAGCATAAATATAAAATTTTGTTTGGTCATAAGCTGACATGCATGCAAACTAATACAGATTAAAAAAAATTATTATAATTATTTTTTATTTAATTGTAAGTAGAACAATTGTAAATATTTCTTAATATGTTTTACAGAATTACTGTTTTGTTCTGTATTTTTGATATAGTAAATGAAGGCTTGATAAGCATAAGAGACTTCTTTCAGAAATATAAAAAAAATAGTAACATGTCCAAACTTCTGTCCTCAGTCATCCTGCAGTAAGAGTGCATGTGATTGATGAATGTGCAGATAGAAATTAAAATTAAATTGCGTTGAATTTTAAACAAAATATTTGCATTTAAGTTCGCTGTTATAGGCCAACCTGCAATTTTGTAAATTTCCAGTTTATTCCCATTAATTCCCATGAAAAATCTTCAGTCTTGAAAATTCCTGGAATTTTGCAACCCGTTACTGATTAAAAAAAAATACAAGCACTTCCTGATGATGTCGGAACGTTACGGACCACTGACATCCGAAACTCTTTTCTTAAACCTTTAATAAAAAAATAACCTCGCCAGCATTAAATTCATGAATAAGTTGCCATAGAAATGAAAACGTAACAACGTGCGCATTAGTATACAGTAAACCTGCGCTACTCTCAGAGCTGCTGAAAGAGAAGTCATCTGACCAATCAGAGTCCAACTTTGAACAACGCAGGACGAGGCTGGATAGGAGATAACTTGAAATCGATACCGTCGAACCCTGAGAGAAATTTAATCGTGACTCCTTGACGAACACAAAAACGTTAATGAGCTTGCTGTGAGGTTTATCGGCAGACCGGGTTGAATTTGTTTCGTTCACTGATCTAATATATCCAAGATGTCCGCTCTCGCTCGAATTTCCTCTAATGAACTACAGGAACGAGAGCGGTTTCTTCATTTCCGCGTCTTCCTCTGCCCTTTCAGCTCAGAGTTATTCGTCTCTGGGTGACCCTAGATTTCACACTACATTGGCTCCATCCCATTTAAAAAAAAAAAAAAAAAAAAAAGAAAAGAAAAAACTCCCTTTCTGCTGACAGAAGGAGGGATGTTATCTGTTAAATAAGCCATTCGCAAGCACGCGCCGAATTTTCGCCACCGGCAAAAGCGTCGGAATTGCTGAAAAGACACACAGCTGAGGAGACACCAGGGAAAAGTCAAATGACTCTTTCTCCCTCTGCGATCGGAACACTTTAACCTGACAAAACAGAATAATGCCATTTCAGAGGCAAAGTGCCTTTCCATTGTATGCACTGTTTTTTTATATATATATATATATATATATATATATAGTTTTTTTTTACTTTTTGTCCAATGAATGATTGGACATGTGAAGTGTTTTCCTGCATATCTGATTACCAGTTCATCGACTCTAAAGGAAACTTTTATATTTATTATTTACAATGCATCATTTTTCTGAAACATTGACCCTAGGGTGTATACAGAAAATTTCCCTGGAAACTTTATCTGGGGAAATTGTGGAAATATTCCAAGTTGTAAACTTAGCAGGAATTAATGGGAATGTATATAAACTGTATCATATACACTATATGTAACGTTTTGTTTTGTATGCATGCAAACAAACTTTTTAAAAAACTTTTCTTATGACATTTTTGACATTTGTTAGTATCATTTTGTTGCACGAGGAAGTTTTCAACATATTTAATGTAATATTTATGTCATTTACGCGAACACTCGCCAAGATGGAATTTTTTTTTTTTTTACATGCAGGATTTAAGAAATGATGTGTTATACCTGTATGTTATAGAGGCACAGTGCATGTAGAAGGCCTGGCATGTGATTGATAAATTCGCAGGTAGAAATTCAATGTTTTAACCCAAAATATCCTGCAATTTTTTTTTTTTTTACAGCCACATTTAAGTTCCCTGTTATTGGCTCACTTGCAATTTTGCAAACTCCCAGTTTATTCCCATATAGTCCCGTAAATTTCCATGGAAAGTTCCAGTCTTGATAATTCTTGTAATTTTGCAACCCTACTATAGAGTGATTTTCACAAATACATCCGTGTTGAATGTTTACGTTAGAGCCAGAAGACTGCACACATGGGCAGTGTTTCCTCATGAAAAAACACTTGTTAATGCTTTTTTTTGTCCATTGTTGAAGTGTAGTTTATGATGACCAGACGACCATAACATACAGTTCTCCACACAGATAAAGTGTGCCTTGGCCCCTGTTTTTCCTCTACCTACCCAATTTATAAAAGAGCTAAAGAGCATTGTGTGTGTGTGTGTGTGTGTGTGTGTGTGTGTGTGTGTGTGTGTGTGTGTGTGTGTATATGTTTTGTGTGTGTGTGTGTGTGTGTGTGTGTGTGTGTGTGTGTGTGTGTGTGTGTGTGTGTGTGTGTGTGTGTTTTCTTGTTCGGGTGTAGCTGCTGCACCGGCTAACTGTGATACATGGCTACTTCTCTGTCGCTTCTCACTTCGAAAAATATTTAATTCTTTTTCAAACTTTTTCGCCACCATTTGTCAGCAGGATTTTCTAGGACTGAAAGCAAAAATGGCCCTATTTCTTTTGTTTGTTTGTTTTGTACCAGAGAGTTTAGCCTGGGGTCGTAGGGGTAATATATCTTATTAAAACAAGCAAAAACCAGGGATTTTTTTATTTTTATTTCATTGAACAATTATCAGTGTTGGGTCATGCAATTCACCCCCAGGCCTTCAGTGGTGTCCTACCTGAATAAATCCACCTCTTAATTCCATCATCATGACGCCACGTCTATAGAAACCGTCAGAATTATAAATAAATGCAGTAGAACACACACAGGAATGTAGTGAGAATGAAAGTCATCATTAAAGCATGAAACCCAATAAACACAATAAGAACTCATCTCCCGGCCCCTGATGTTCCACCACTGGAAAATAGAAAATATATAAGAAGTTGTTTTAGCTTTGAAAGTCAGGACACACTTTAATTTCTTTTAGAAATGCTTATATCTTTTATAGCCTTTGAGATTGATGCGCTAAAATGAAGATAAAGGTGCAATTGAGAAACTTGCAATATTGAACCCAGATGTGTTTTTTTGATCAATAATAGAACTAAATAAATTACTGATGTACTGCAAAAGTACACAGAACCACGTGTCGCCGTCCATCCACCCCTTCCCTTCCCTCTCCTTCTCAGCAGCACACACATTGACCTTCACGGCTACGCTGCATCATTTATTGCCACCTCAGCAACTACTAGTCAAGATCCAGTCGTGCCAAATAACTCACCGGGCAGGAAGCTGGCCAAACACTAGCGCTCCTGACAGCACAAACACACCTTCATTAAGGCTCGTCACGCACCCCCGATCGAACAAAAGATGAATCTGTGTCAACGACGGCAGGAAATTTCCCGCCGCAAACAAAGCGTTTCGGCTGAAATGGAGTGAGAGAAAAATCTGAATAAGGTCATTAAAGAATAATCGGCAGGAACATTTTTCACCCAGGATCCATTTTTTTTTTGTTCGGTTTGTTTTGTTTCTATGAGTAGTTTCTTTTTAAAATCCACATCTCTACCTATCATCCTTTCCAGGTCAAATAATAAAGACCTCAACCTCTCAAAGTGGCATCAGCTCTGCTCAACTGCCTCTCAGACATTGATTTCGATGTTGTTCTTTCTCCTCTCTTCAGTCTGACTCGTAGCCGGGTTGGGTGGACGGCATCTGTTGCTTTTTTGCCTTTTTTTTTTTTTTTTTTTGGTCTTCACCCTTGGATGCAGGTCCCCAGACAGGACAATTCACCTCAAACAGTTGGAGTCTGAACTTGTGACCTGATATAAGGCAGCAGGAGATGTTGACGTGCCACAAATCCTTAAATATATAAACTGTAGGAAGTGTGTGTGTGTGTGTGTGTGTGTGTGTGTGTGTGTGTGTTAGATTCAGGGTCGGTAAGAACAGTATTCGGAACGCATGGGCGTCGCTCCTGTAGCTATTAGCTCAACCAGTTTAACTTTCGATTTCTTTGGAGCATCTCTTGCATTGTCAATAAGCATTTGAGCTTTTCAAGCTCCTGCTCAGAAAAGCTGAACAACTCTGATTGCTACGTCGTCCTCGTGCATGAGCTCAGTCACGATTAGTTCATATCGTTCTGAAGAGAGAGAGAGCGATGTCATGGGACACACCAGGTTTTGCTTCTTTTAGACTCTTGTGTCATGTAAAGGAGTCCTTGAATGATCTTTATGATCATAGCAGTGACGATAAAAAAAGGAAAAAAGAAAATCCACACATTTTTCAAAGATAAACGTTTTTTTCTTCATCCATTAATCAGCATAAGCAGGAGAAACCAATTAATATCAAATCAAATCTTATTTTATAAATACATATTACACTTGTTCCATCTGGCGATTGTCCTTGCAGCTGAACAGTTGAAGGTTAAGGGCCTTGCTCAAGGGCCCAACTTGGCGTGCTGGGATTTGAACTCATGACCTTCCGATCTACTGAGCTACTACATCCCCAGGGCCAATACCAATATCCCTCCAGGGGTTAAGCACATACAGCATGTACAATCAAACTTGTTCGGATGCCTCTTACCCATTCACTGTTCTTCTTCACCGCCTTTTGTACAGATGTTCTCTTTATCGAAGCCGACTCTTGCTAACAGCACACTGAGCTCCGATGATGACTCCCCAAACACACACACACACACACACACACACACACACACACACACACACACA
>JAAIIK010000109.1:2964010-2988666 GCA_014706435.1 Silurus glanis
TTTTTTTTTTTTTTTTTTTTTTTTTTATAACAAAAAGTGTTGGAGGTCTACAAGTGTGTTCAAATAGCAATAGTGAATCCAATTACAATACATAGTAACAGCGTGATAATAATACGGAAAAGAAGAATAAATGACAATGTTTTATTCATATATTCACCTAACAAACAGCAGCTTCAAGTCTGAACACTGTGGTTTTCTCAGTAACGGTGATATAAACGCTGAATTCCAGCGTTATGAACATGACATTTTCACTCACGCTCGCTAACGACATGTCTCACAGCAGAGCAAAGCTTAGGATCAGTCAGCCAGTCTGCATACATTGGAAAATGCAGAGGAGTTCCATCAGGTGAACATGGAAGACAAACGAATATCAAAAGTATTGGGATGCCTGACTTTTCCATCCATAGTGTATGTGGTTCTTCTCCAAACTATTAGCAAAAAGTTGGAAGTACACAAAGGTATAGGACGTCTTTGGATGTAGCATGAAATTTTCTCTTTACTTTATCTAGGAGACCAAAATCTGTTCTATCATGACAATGCTCCTGTGCACAAAGCCAGCTCCATGAAGATCTGCTTTACATAGGTTGGAGTGGAAGATCTCCTGCTATAGAACTCTGGGCTGAATGTGAATGTTGACTGCACCCCAGGCCTCCTCACCTCACTTACATCAGTGCCTGACTTTACTAACACCCTTGTCCACAAACTTTTGTCTGTATAGTGTACGTATATATTTAGGATGTGCATTTCCATAACTGAGGCCGATGCAATTCACGTTTTTGATGCACAGCCAACGATATGGTTCATTAAAGATACATATGCAGCAGCTACCGATGCGATACGAAGTTACAGCTCTACCTCTGCCATGTTAATCTGTACTCCATGTGACTCTCAGGACACGTCTCGGTGTCCGTAGTGTTGTGATACGTCATGTTCACGTAGCAGCAGCGGTGCTGAGAGAAATCGATCTACATATTAAATATTGTTCACAAAGTATTGGGCACTTTCTAAATAATATAAGTATCAAACTTCTTTATCTACTAATAATTCTGTAGAAATACATCTGTTTTTTTACCAACGCAATTATGTTACATTTTATAAATGTATTACAGATTACACAACATTTTCTAAGGTAAGGTTTGTCTCATTGGTATATCAACATGGTCTTCTATGAAACTGTCTGGTTTTATTCCTTCCATATTGTAGTTCTTTATTTGCCTCATGCTATCAGTAGAAGTTTGATGCAAAAACAAAGGTATAAATGCTCGCACAGAATAAGAGAAAGGAGATTAGAGAAATAGGGGAGTGTGTGTTGTTGTCAGACCCCTCTGCAGGAGAGCTGATGGGATCATCTGGCTTCTCGTGGCCTGCGGCACCAGCACACACTCCATGCTGAGGTTGTTCATCCAACACACACACACACACACACACACACATACACACACACACACACACACACCGGTCAAACCAGTCATCAGCTCCTGATTCTACCCCAATTTCCAGGACAGGACCAGGAGACACGTAAGCTCACCTCACACTCGTTCAGATGTTTTCTGGAAAACAGAGGCACCAATTGGAATGAGGAATCGGCCGTGAGGCATCAACAACGTTTGACAAGACTCCACTGTACAACACGTGCACAGCTGTGAATGCCACAGGCCTTGTGTGATTGAATGACTCTTTACCATACATTCACACACAATGGAACATCCGTGACATTTGTACATCTGGTAGCTGTTGGTAGGAGAAAGGAGAGAGAGAAGAGATCAAGAAGTGTCTGGTGCAGAGAGCAAGGGCATAATCCAATAACATTTTCTCTATCTATCTATCTATCTATCTATCTATCTATCTATCTATCTATCTATCTGTCTGTCTGTCTGTCTGTCTGTCTGTCTGTCTGTCTGTCTGTCTGTCTGTCTGTCTAAAAATAGTTAAGTGAGACAAGAAATTGATGAAACCGAAAAAAGAGGAAGGTCAAGGTGTGAACCCAGGCAGAATTCATCTCACGTTTGGTTCATTCCCACGTTTCCCGAAGCTCACCTGTTACAGCCAGTAAGGAACTGCGGCCATATGTTCCCCATCCATCAGCCATGCCAACCTCGGGATGGGGAGTGAGGTCAGGCACTTTCCCTGCAGATTTGGGTTAGCAAGGTCTGCCTGGAGGGCCTGGTTGAGGTCTTTCTCCTTGAAAAATTACTGTTTAAGAACTTCTATGAATTTCCATCTATGTGATGTAATCTTATTGCTTGAAGGGCATCATTTAATGGCATGGATAGAATAGATAGAAGGTACAAGATGTAATATTAGATAACTTGGTAGATGTATAACTAATAATACAAATCAGGCTGAACGTTTTAGGTGTTTAATTGCATTAACGGAGGCATCTCCTCGACTTTCTGTTTTTGCTTTGTCTAAGCACAAAATCCTCATCAAGCAGGCACGACAATGAAGAGCCAATGTTATGGTGCCCCCTGCAGTGAAGACGAGGGATTACAAGAAAAAAGGCAAACCGGTGTTCATGTGACCAAAAAGTGAACCAGTCCTTTCTTAAGGGTCCTGTTTTCACTCGCTTCATTAGACTTGACTCAAGCCTTCGTTTAGGGAGCCATAAAATGAAAGCTCAAGCTTTTCAAAAACCCCTTTTACTATGTCCGGAAAACAATCGCACAGGACGTGTTCGTTCCCTCTCCTCGCATTCAAGGCCTCAGCTTTCTGCTTTGGTGCCGAAATCCAAGCCGCATTGTCGCCTGGAACCTGGAGGCTCGGCAGATGCGCCTCTCGTGCTAAACTTTATGTGCCTTGAAAATGCTTTTCAAAGCTCTTTCAGGACAGATTTCCTTCTGTTTTATGGTGCCATTGCAAGTGTAATATCTTTTATGTCATGGCTTAGCATTCAGTATAGCAACACCCCCCCCCCCCCCCCCCCCCCCCCCCATGAACCATATTTGTTCCTGCCTCAACTTCAGATTTTAATTTTGAGAGATTTTAATCTTTAAAAAAAAAAAACCCACGTCACCTTCGCAGATAGCGACTGAGCTGTTGTGTGAAGGGCAGGAGTGAGAGTTTACCATATGCGTGTGTGTGTGTGTTTGTGTGTGTGTGTGTGTGTGTGTGTGTGTGTGTGTGCTTATTGTCCCCCTCTTGGGATAAGGCACTTCTGTCCTCGCAGCACCAGCCTGCATCACTCTATTGATCAGACCCACAAATCTGTCAGTGGAGAAGAACAAGAGAGAGAAGAGAAAACATACAGAAAGAAAAAAACAAGCGTGACAAGGCAAAGGGTGTTCGCTGGCGATGGGTTGTTTCACTCGGTGTGAGATACGAAGCATTTCAGATTTCTTTCAGATCTCTTCATTTGTTTAATAAGATGATTCAGACCGAGGAGATACTGCATTTGTCGCAATTATGCTAATAGACAGTGTGAAAAAATTATCGATGACTCTCATGATTTGATAACAATGAGCTAGCCAGCTAAACGTGATGAGTGACAGTGAACTGCCGAGTCAGCGGTATAGATTTAACAAAAGCTAAAGCTAATACATGTAGAGTATATTAGGGATTTGCATTGCCGATCGCATCTCGATGCATAGGCAACGATTAAAGATACACGTGAAGTAGCTAGCGATGCGGAAAAAATATTTTCTGCAATTCATTATGTTACAGATAGTTCGCTTTTATTTCTTTGTTTCAGACTGACAGCAAATCATCAATTTACTAAAGCGCCTTCTGACTTTTAACGCATGGTCGTTCACAAAAACGCCTTCGTAGTGCATGGAGAAAAAATTTAAAATAAAACCAGACGTTCTTTTCCTGTTGTGTGTGCAGGAAGTTACAGCTCTACCTCTGCCATGTTAATCTGTATTCTCTGTGACTCTCAGGAGGCGCCCCGGTCTCCGTAGTGTTGCGATGCGTCATGTAGCAGCAGCGGTGCTGAGAGAACATGCTATAAATGCCAACTTGTATCCGATGCACACTTTTTTAAATCACACATTCGAATCAGTGAATCTTGAAAGCGCTAATACAGTTGAAGGTGATGCTGATGATGTTGTGAGCGTCCATGTTGAATTGGTCACTTACTAAACCAAATCCTTAAATAGGTTCAAATTTTTTCCAAGTTTTGAGGTACAGCCTTCAAGTGGTTATGCCATGATAACGTTAAAAATAAATGCAGCATTGATACATCGAGGTCGACCAATACGGGTTTTTTTCTGGCTGATGCCGATATTTAAAATTTTTCTCCCCTTAATCTCATAAATTCTTTCAAACATTTATTGAACAACACACGCCTCTCCAACGAGTGCACTTGTTAGCAGGTTTTGGTCCCCGTGGCTACCTGAAGCCTAAACTACAGCTGGTTGAAGACTCGCTAACAAAACAGTTCAGTTCCAAAATGTTATTCTTATTCTTACTCAAAAACTAGTATCATATATAACCAGTGAAATATAGAAGGCTAGATTAAGAACGAATGATAAGAACTTAAAGGCCGGGACACACAAAGCTGACAGTCAGTGGTCGAGGAAAATGTCGGCTGGCTTTAGTTTTTCTCGCGCCGTTGGCACTGGTCGGCGATTCTGCATGTAGAATTCGAATCCGGAGTTCGTCGGCGAGAAAGAGAACTCCTACTGGTTAATTAGCTTAGCGAATGAATAAATCTACACTGGTACACAAGATTACAGACTTTATATATATATATATATATATATAACTTGAATTCTACAAAGCAAAGTACCTGCACTGTTTGGCGTGTCAGAGGCACCTGCCTAATAATCGACCTAATTTGCAGCACAATCAGCCGATGGAAATTAATAAAAAAAAATGGCAAAATTAATTAATTGGTTAATTAATTGGCCGGCCGATCGATCGGTTGATCTCTAATACTTGAGAGATTTGACCTATTGGTTAGTTTTTCACCCTGTAGAGCCATTAATTATCTCGATCTAATCATAGTTTACAACGAGCGATACAGAGACATCCGTGGAATTTAACTATTTTGTAGCTCAACATGGCGATGATTGATAATACTGCACTTGAATAAATAAATAAAGACCTCACTGATGATGTGAAATGATCTCAATGATTCGTAACTATTTTTTACACCAGTTCCCAACACGATTTTAGTCTTGGGCACAACGTAACAATCCATACGAATGGGATACTTCCGTTGTGTCCTCCAAGCAATCCTGTGACTTCTAAATACCAATCTGCGGTCACGCTTTATTACTAAATAACCCCTGTGTCAGGCTGCTGCATGAGCAGCGTCCTTAAATCTGATATCCATCACCTTTTTCCGTTAATCTGCTCTTACGTGTCCAAGAGAATATCGACTACCTAACTAGCTTTTCTGGCTGTCTAGTTTACTTGTATTATCATTCATTCCACATGAAATGAAAAGCTACACATTTTGAATACTGAAAAAATGTCCAATAGAAATGTCCTTGACCATAATTCTGTGCTTTTCAACTTTGGAAACTTTGTATGTGTTTTTATTGTATTTTTTTTTGTATGTTTGCTGCGAGCAAAAAAACCCGGCAGAAGCAGTTCTTTTTATTAGCGCCTACCTCGTATAGAATGTGAGATGAGGGGGAAAAAATTCCGACAAGCATAAAATCATCCTCGATACACTTTGTTTTTCTGTGTTAGAGGGAACACAAACAGCACGGACTGCATCACCTGAAACAAGCAGGGTTGTGTTTTTTTGTTTTTTAAAGGGAAAAAAAGAGAGAGAGAGAAAGAGAGAGAGAGAGAGAGAGAAGCCACTGGCTCAAACTGATATAAATTACAACAGTTATGGTCTATATGTTTCAATTTATTGTGCTTGTAATGATAAATTATTTCAGTTACGGTGCCCAAAGAGGACCTGAGCTGTGTCGTGGTGCTGGGGACATTAGAACAATTGCAGCTGTTAGGGGAGGCTGCATCCATTAGTCAATAAATTAAAGAGTAATTACGATCATTTCTGCTGCTGCGGCTCTATCAGGAGGACCTTGCACAGGTGGAATAGAAACGTGTGGTGTAAAATGTGAAGGAGGACGACTCGGAGGAACAGGGAGGCGTTTTCTGACTCACTTTTGCCCTCAGCGCCTATGGATGAAAATGCTTTTTGAAGGATTTCTATCGCCTTTTTTTTTTTTTTAATCCGTGATCCAGCTGCACAATCCTGTTATTTTTAAACAAAACTTTAGCTCAGTATGGATTGCACAGATTTTTTATGGTATTAATCGGTGCATCTGGGACACGATGAACCATTTGAATCAAGTATAATTCCAATACAAGGATAAATTAGCATGTTATCGTCATATACACGCACACACACACACACATAGAGGTCACCTTCGTTATTCTGTATCTATCGAATGAGATGTAACTCCCTTCATGCTATTCATAGCTCAGGTATTGATTGATTTGTAAACAAGACTAGAGCCTCAGGTATAAACCCACACCTGCATTAGTCGAATCCCCAGGCATCTGAGACAGATCTGAGAGAAGGAGAGGAGATGGTCTCCGTCTCTGAGCGCTCCGCTGCCTTATTATGTATGACAACACGACTGCTCTGTAACGCAACACTCACTCACAGGCGCCGAGTCGTACTGAGTAAACATTCCACATCCCAGCTCTAAAGCACGGACCTGCGTGCAGATTCGCCGGGTCTGAGCAAACTCTCTCTCTCTTCTCTCCTCATGCACACCTGCTAAAGCCACATCAGACTCCGAATACTCGATCAGAAGCACTGTAGGAGACATGAAAGACCTGCAAGTGTTCAGAGCATCTCTAATCCAGATTAATTATTGAGTCAGATATGTAATATCTAATATCAGAGAATTCATTATAAATAAAGCACATATTTGGCTTCTGCACCTGATTGAACTCAAAAGGCTCAATTGAACTGCTCCGTAAAACATTTGAAAGCATTTATAGTCAAATAAATGACTACAAAATTCCTGTCATGTCCTTTAATTGTGACCATGGATGATAAGTGCGAACATACATCAGAAAGGACATTAGCAGGAAAGTCAGAACCTGCGCACGTATAGAACAAGGCCAGCTCACGTGAGTCTTTTTAATTTGTATGCTAATTAACACACAACGAAGGTCACGTGACCTCAAGTTTTAAAGTCCAGTTGCATATAGATTATTTTTAAATGCCCAAATAATGTCCTCCCTTATAATATAGCAGCTAAAATAAATTGTTCCCTCACCAGAATCTGTTTTTTCCCTCTTTTGGCAGAAGAAAACATAATTCCAGTGTGTTACATTAATAAAAATCTGCAGCTTGTTAAATCGCTGGTCCTGAAGCTTCATCTCTGACACTAAAGACTCCTATAAACATTACATAGAATAGAAATGTGATCGAGAAAATATAACCATATCAATGATTATCATGTTGGATCTTCTGTGTGGTCCCTGTGAATAAGGTGCTACTGTAGTTGCCTGTCAAAAGTTTGGAAAGTTTTTAGAGATGTTCCTATTATTTATATACAACTTTTACTTTGACCAAACAAATATATAAATGTACAGATGTTGAAAACTTTATTCTGATTGAAAAATCCCCCCTTTAGAATAAAGAACACTCTCGACATCCGGAGAGTTCGTTTCTCCAAACATTCGGCTGAAAAACTTTGCCGTGCCCCTTGTAAAACCTGCCAATTGCCTGACCTTGTGACTGACCTTGTGATGGACGTATGCTTTGGGTTGTTCTCTCCGTGTATGGTGGAGTTGGTTTCAGATGGAACTGCATGGTGTTGAATTATAGAATGAGAGCCATGATGGTTCAGGATTCCTTTCACATTCCAGAACCTTTCCTGCTCCAAAACAACCCCGAACCATTAAACTTCCACCTCCATGTGTGAGTGTGTGGGGTGAGGGAGTCTGATCACATCTTCTCTCCTGTTCTCCTTCTTAAACAATTTCTGCTGTTTGAGACAAAAATGTCAACATTTCTTTCACTCATTCACTCTGTGTTTTTTTTTTTATCTGACATAGAAACAAAAGGAACATGCACGTGTCTCAAAAACCATAAAATACTCCACACTTTTGACTGTAAAAGGAGTGCATTCATATAAACCTTCGCTACTATAGAAAATAACATCAATACGATTTGACCAATCAAAGTTAGGAAATCAAATGAATTGCACCAAACTACATTTTTTATTCGTATTTCACTCCATTTGAAGCATAATCATAAATCTTTCCCCATCTAATGACGTGTTTTATATTTGCACCTGGAACGTTAACGCCGAATCTACTGAACAAAATCATATTTAACGTATTATTTAAATTGTGGTTAGCTGCAGCATTGATATGTAAAACTACACAACGAGGTAAAAGCGTGATAGAGACAACAATAAATTTGACCAGAAATGAGACATAATGTCAATAAAAGGAAGAAGGTTGAGGCGTCATTTTCTCTGCCTCGCATACTATTAACCCTGTAGGTCACCTTCGCTGACACATACGCACTCCCGACTCCCCCAGAACCTCATCAAGTCATGCAAATGAGTTTATTTTAAACACTCTCATTACATCAGTCCTAGCTCCTAGCTCCAACACACACATACACACCCCTCAGACACACACACACACCCTCACAACCCCATGAGACTCCACAGCACAAACAACTGGCAGCCACGGGTACCTCTGTGTAACTTCACCAGTGCTGAAGAGGGTGTGAGGTTCCATTCACAGCCCACGTCTCACTCATTACAAAATCCGTGGGAGATCTAATCATCTGCCTGGTCACAAAGAGTCTTTGAATCAGAGGTAACAGGTGGCCAAGACCCACAAATTATTCCCCCTATAAATTTGATCATTATTTGCTTGGACAAAATCCAGCAGCACTTGCGAGAATATTACAAATATTGCGGCAACTTCCATCTACAGCCTGCCATATTTATTAAAGAAGCACAATCCTAATAGCATGTTGCCCAAGCTTAAACGGCAGCGAGCCATGCTAACAAGCCATCACGGGTGCAGGGTGTTATTGGCTTAACGAGGGATGCAAATTTGATACTGAGGGCAAAATGTGGGGGTTTTACGAGGACACGGTCCCCTATATACACATTATGTATTGTAATTTTGCTTCTTTTTTTAAAGCCGATGTTGGTCGTCCTGAAGAAAATGATATGTTTATGAGCTTCGGCATTGGAGCAGGTGGAGGACCTTCTGCTCTAGGCACTGTGGAACCCCCTGTGGTGTCCACCTGGACTGTGGAATGTTGATGTTGGTCCACATAAACCTGTGGATGTTTGCCATTAACACAAATTGGACCTTGTACTCACCACTTTAGAAGCCTGTTTGTGTACAAAACTTGATACCGTATATGAATTTGTGTAGTGCATTGTGGATTCTGATTGGTCAGAAAGTGTGGATAAATTTTTTTGTTTTGTAACAGCAGCTGTGAAAGTTTGTACTTTAATTGTTGTCTGTAGTCAGATTACAGTACATCAAGCCAGCCAACACCCTGGATCTCAGTAGATATTCTTCCCAGGAGGTGTCAGGAAGCTTTAATCTGGCTCAGCGCCATCTGTCTTAGAAGATGAAGAGTGGAGAATGAGGAGGAGGAAGAGGAGGAAGGGTGCAAGCGAATTCAGAGAGGGCTCCCACTGGGTGGGGAAATGGATGCAGGAAATGGAGGTCAAAAGGATCAGAAGCAGAGGCGACCACAGGGAAGGCGGCGCGGTCATTGATATTCAGAATTTCCGCTGGCAGCAGCGTTGGCAGAGGGGCTTATGGGATGGGCAGCAGAGGCTTCGGCACACTGCTGATGCAGTATTTATCAGCATGCGCACTCCCCCGAATGTCAGGACTGTATGATACATCAGACAACGTCTTTAACTGTCATGTTCTCCACCTTGCTGTTCATTTTTACTATTCATCTAATAAGTCATGGTTGTTCAACATTAGCTTTGTGAAGTGGCTTTCGGTTTCAGGTCATTAATAATGAAACATGGGTTTCAAAAAGCTACACTATATTCCCAAAAGTTTGTGGACACCTGGTATGGTATATGATTATTTTTTTTTTGGAGCATCACATTCCACATATAGTCCCAATTCGCTCTTATAATAACCTCCACTCTTCTGGGAAGATGTTCCACTAGATTTTGTGTAGATTTGTGCTCATTCAGACAAGAGGTGTCAGTAAAGTCAGGTAGTGATGATGTAGGTGAGATGGTGAGGAGACCTGGGGTGCAGTCAGCCTTCACATTTATCCCAAAGGTGTTCAATAAGGTTGGAGATCTCTAGCAGGAGATCTTACTCCATATCCAACCAATGTAAGCAGATCTTCATGGAGTTTGCTTTGTGCACTGGGGCATCGTCATGCTGGGTCTCCTAGTTCAAGTAAAGTGAAAATTACATGCGACTGCATTCAAAGACGTCTGATACAATTGTATGCCTTCAGCTTTTCGGTAATAGTTTGGAGAAGAACCATATATGGCAGAAAAGTCAGGTGTCTCAACACCTTTGTCCATACATTGAACATAGAAATTAGATGTTCATCCTTGTCAGCTAATCCAGCTACATCAACACACATCCGCTAAACACTCCACCTCCATGCAGCAGACTTTCTTTGTTCTTTTATTAGATTAGAAGTTCTTCTGACATGAAACAATCACCATTTACTGACATCCAGATTAAACTGCTGTCATGCGGGATTTAGTCCTCACTTCGGTTCCACTTTAAAAGAGCAATGTGGTGGTCTTTAGTTATTTGGGCTTCAACATTTATGTTAATACCATATCTCATATTTCTAACTATCAAAGCCGAGATAGTCGTTGGCCACAACGCCTGACTTACTATTGTATATAAGAATGTATTGTACACACACACAATGTAGGTATGAATGATTAGTACAGTATTATCCAGCTTATTGACAGCGTTGTGAGCTTAAGTCTTTCTTTATTTCTTCCCTTCTTTTTATCCACTCCTTCATCCCCTCCCATTGTGTGGACATGTGGAGCAGGTCGATATAAGGCCCAGTGGCCACACTGTGTGCTGGGTCAGTGGGCTGGAGAGGCATGCCAGTGCACACTGATGAATGAGAGTTGATCCATTGGATTCCTCCGGCAGTGCCTCTGGCGCTCTGTGTGCAACGCCGGCCACAGGTCTGCCACACACTCCTTTTCTTTCTCTCACTTTTTTTTCTGTCCTCTGGGAGAGAGAGGGCAAAACTGCTGAGACAAACCTGTAGCATAGAAAACATTAGACTTCCAAGTGGAATGAAAGGATGAGTGTTTCGCAGGATGATGATGATGATGATGAGTTGTTATTGCTCAGTTTTGCCGGACAATTAGAGCTAACATTACGACTCGACACTGACGAATGACAGCAGATCTTTTCCATTCCTTTGGGCACATGGCGCATGGTGTGTAGGGCTGCGTAGACACACTCCCTTTTTTGTTTTTCCTTTGGGAACAAAAGAGGACCAAACTGCTGAGACAAAAAGAACAGTCAGATAAATCACCCAGTTAAGGCCTGCAGTCTTAAAGCCACCGAGCAGCGTCCTCTCCCGAAGAGTGTAGTTTAGCATCATGTCAGTCTTTATGGCCACCGATCAGGCAAAACATTATGACCACCTGCTTAATATTGTTTTGGTCCCCTTTTTACTGCCAAAACAGTTGTGACCTGTTGAACGTCTTCAGCAGTTTGAGCTACAGGAGTTCGTCTGTTGGATCGGACCACACGGTCCAGCCTTCGCTTCCCGTGTACATCAATGATCCTCGGCCGCCCACGACCCTGTCGACGGTTCACCACTGTTCCTTCCTTGGAACACTTTTCATAGATACTGACCACTGCAGACCAGGAGCATCCCACAAGAGCTGCAGTTTTGGAGATGCTCTGACCTAGTCGTCTAGACGTCACAATTTGCCTCTCATCAAACTCGCTCAAATCCTTACGCTCGCCCATTTTTCCTGCTTCTAACATCAACTTTGAGTACAAAATATTCACTTGCTGCCTAATAAATATATCCACCCACTAACAGGTGCCATGATGAAGAAGGAAAGGAGAAGAACTTTGGATGGGAGGAAGGAGTGTCAAGGGAAGAATTAAAAAAAGATGAGGGAACAGTAAAGCTGGCAGGAGAGGAGAGGAAAAGGGAAGAGCATCCAAGAGGGATAAAATCGACAAACATCCGAAGCCCCCTTGTATCATTTCTAAGATTAATCTAATTTCATTGCAATCAGCTCCTGGGCTTTGGCGCCTGTCTCTCCCATGATCGTCAATGCCAGTCTCACGGCATGCTCTCCCACGGGCCCCTGGATGTTTCGCTTTGCGGTTATTAACCTGAACGGTGGGCGCATCTGAGACCAGGTTAATAAGCTGCTGTCTTCTCCTCACTCTTTGTCGAGAGAACAATGTTGTCAGGCTTCCAGAAATTGCCAATTTACAACAGAGATGGAAATGGAAGGCAAGGCGCTCGTCGGTGAAATGCTTTTTATAGCTGGGCGCTCCGGTGGAGCCTCGTTCTCCCCAAGCCTTTTAATGATGGATATGAAATTACAGAGGTGTGAGACAGGGATGAGACGAGAATGGGAATGGACCAAGCCTACGCCGAGCTGTACCGAGGCAAGGAGTTGGGAGGCGAGGTGAGGTGAGGCGACAGAGAAGCAGGCAGAAGGGAGAACATACTGTGCTGTATTTAGACAGGGTTTTAAAATAGGGCAGAGGCCATAGGCAACGACTGGTCTCAGCTTATGAGACACTCATCACAGGTCAGAGAAAAAAATGCAGATTCGATGATTTGTCAAGCTAAAAATCGGACTAAACGGAGCTTGTTCTCGTTACGCACATTTGATTTAGCTGTCATAAAAAAAATATATATTTTTACTAAAATATCCCGGTGCATTCCAGTAGTGTGACACACTAGACAAGGAAGCAACTCCATCACATCTCAGCGAGAATCCTGAGAATCCGTATAACTGCAGCTCTGCTCACTTGTCAAGACAACCGTCTCTTGCTTTAATACTCTGCAGTCATGAAATGAATTTGACTCCCTGTGGGTGTGGTAAAAAATGCTGGAGGAGGGAGGAGGAACTATGTTATGTATTGTGCGTGATTGTGTGTGTGTGTGTGTGTGTGTGTGTGTGTGTTTGTGGAAGTTCAGGAGACCTCACCCTCGATAGTCTATGTATTCACAATCAAACAAACGCTGCTGCTTCAAACATCTTAATTAAACCTGGGCTTCGGTCCTGCACTCACTGTGCAATTCTAAAACTGATGAGATAACCAAAATTGAGAATAACCTTTTTTTTTCTCACGTCGTCCATGTAACCTTTGGAGAACGAAAAGCAGAGTTTTGTTGTTTTTAATCCTCAAGCCAAAAAAAAAACCCCAAACTTGCTTGTGAATTCTTTAACTTTTGCAAGAATTTTTTTTTCTCGAAGTAAACAATTTATTTATTACCCTTTTGAAAAGAGAGCAGCATGTTTTTATCTCCTAAATAGGACATTTCGGAACCCGAAGGCAAGCTAAACATTGATGCCTAAAAATAAATCTCAATGCACCCGAATTCGTCTTCTCGTCTACGGGTATCTCTGGCAACGATGCCTCCTCCTGATCTCATGAGTCGTGTTTGTGCTGGCTGTTCCTGACGTGCACCTATTTCTGACTCACCCGGTCTGACACCGTAACACGATTTTCATGGCTACGGAAATTCCTGTTTTTCCCATCAATGGCTAACGGCGTGACACCAGACACCGCCCTCTCTCCTGACCTCCAACCCGGCACCGCCCTACGACACAGATTCGTCAAATGAAACTCGAATCGACCAATCGTAGCGACTTGCATATGCGAGTATTCTGCTCCTTCTTGACGAGTCAGGTCGAAGAGTAGCTGAAAGTGGCGTGTGTTTAAAAGTCACCCGTGGTCACCTTATTGATCCCTGGCAGCTTGGTCGCTCTCTGCATTCGGGAGATAAGACGCTAGAATCTCGCTCGTCTTGCTTTCCAGGCTCTCTGACACAAACAAACTCGACTCGCGCCCCGGTAGCGACAGGAAGCGGCCTTTATTTATCAACCCTCTGTGGGGTCTTCATCCAGATAAGCTCGGCAGGGACGGCGCTCTGCTCGTTCAGAGAAAATCAAAACACCGGAAAAGCCTCGACAGTGAAGACAACGCGTGAAGACTCGCCTGGCCTAGCCGAGCGCACTCCTTCACCTGGGCCGAGGAAAAAGAAAAAACATTTACCCATTGCATATTGATTTTTCGTTTCACAACCGTTCGCTATTGATGGATCCAGGAGCCTACACGTGCGGTGTATAATACCAGAGTGCGAGATGAATACCTGCTCAAGAGATGACTCTGTATTTACATTTAAAGTACTTCCTGTCAAGGGATATGAAAGGGAGCGTAGCCTGATAAAACACCTTGACAACAATGAACTCCCGTCGTCTATCGCCGGCCCTCTGCTGACAGTACACATAAAGTCACACTGAGTATATGTGTGTGTGTGTGTGTGTTTGTGTGTGTGTGTGTTTTATGTTCCTAGCACATGACCAATCCTGGCCCTCATTCCAACTCTAATGGGATGATTGATTAATGAGCAAGATTGATGCCTTTGAAGCACATAGTTCATAAGGTTATTTGTTAGGGTTGTCACTTTTATTACACGGTGAAAACGTAGATGCGTCGTGTCCGGAAAGAGGACTGGCCACTGCTGGAAAAGAAACACTTTCCTAACACCTTTTGGGAAAAGTCGCCAACCCCAACCCCCCCCAAGCCCAACCCCCCCCGTCCCCCGTCCCAGTCCCCAGTTACTGCCGTTACTCCAAATAGTTTCTAGGACTATTTGTTACAAATAGACTGACCTTGATTCCGGATGTGTATCTGCTTGTAATTTGGCTTCTTTTCACCCCAGAGACTGGATCAAACAGCACACACATAAACACCCAACCGTACACACCTACACACACACACACACACACACACACACACACACACACACACACACAAACCTCGTTCAGCATGAAGACCAAAGAAACAAATTCTCACTACAAGTTGCCATAGCAAGTTAACAAATCTAGTAACAGCAAAATGCTTTGAGTTCTGGAATGTGATTGGTCAGAAGGTGTTCTAACAGTAGTGCAGCCACAATTCGCAGAATGAAATAAATCCAGTAATCCCAATACATTTTCATAGGGTCTTGTACGTGGTGGTATCATAAAGTTTCAAGAATCGCTCTGTTTACAAGAGTACTTTATTTATCTACGTTTCCACACGATCACCTTGAAAATAGTCCCCTTGCACAGCAATACAGTGCCTCAGTGTTCTTCTGGAACGTGTCCTGGAAGTCTTCTTTTCGAAGCACGTCAAACACCTTCTGCGATTCGTGCCGGATCTCCGCAACTGTGTCAAAACGGCGAGCTTTGAGCTGCATCTTCATCTTGGGAAGTGGATTGTTTTCCGAGGATCATCATGCACAAGTTTCTCCTTTTGCAGATATTCCATAATGCAACTATAAATGGATAAAAAGTTCATTGTGTCCTTCTTGTGGAAATCACTGTAATATCAATAATTGTAATAATAGTTAAACTTTCCTATGGTGTAAGAGTGATTAAACATTCTTAATTTACTCATATACACTGTGTGGACAGAAGGATTGGGGTCTCACTTTTCCACCAGCATGTGGTTCTTCTCCAAACTATTACCACAAAGTTGGAGGTGCACACTTTGGATGTGGAAGCATGAATTTCTTCCCTTCACTGGAGCTCGCTGAAGAAGTGCTCGGAGCGCTCGGTCAGGGAGTTCTCAGCATCGAGCAGACCTGAACACAAACGCGTGGAGGAATCGACGTTATCTTCTGCAGTGCACATCTTAATAACTAGGAACATGAATTTAGACGCATTTCCCAGTAAAACTTACTCCAAAATGAAAACCAGTTTATGCAAAACACATTGATGTCTAGAAAATGCCAGCTTATATTTATTTCCTAAAATCTGTACGCTTTGAGTTTCCTCATGCTTTTTTTTTCCCTCTTGGTAATTTTTTTTCCCTTCACTTTAATATCGTAAATGAAAACCTTCTTTCGTTAGTAAAAACAAGATAATGACAGGCGGATTTCTGTGAATAAATAAATCACATAGGGACGTGCTGTTATTACAAAATAATCAGCTTTAGAGAGGTAACAGTGACTCCACTTCATTACACCAAGCCGACATCAAAATACTCATTTTTAGCTGATGATGAACGAATACCATGAATATTATAATAATATAATGAATATATAATAATATCATTTTACATTTTAATTCACCTCATATACACTATATGGACGTCTTCAGAGGCTGGAGCATGAAATTTTCCCTTTACGTGAACGAGGAGACCCAAACCTGTTCCAGCCCCTGTGCACAAAGCCAGCGCCATGAAGATCTGCTTTACATGCTGAAAGATCTTCTGCTATAGAGCTCCAACACTATTGCGCACCTTTGGGATGAATGTAAACACTGACTCTACCCCAGGCCTCCTCACCTTCTCACCTACATCACTACCTGACTTTACCAACACACTTGTGATTAAATGAGCGCAAATGTGGACTAAATGTGGAATAACTTCATGGTGGCAACAGTAACTCATCTTTATGACACTTGCCTGTTGCTGACTATGGTCCTGAAACACCACGACATGGAGTGTTTTATATTATTTATATCAGATTAACTAATGTCTACAGGAAGGTATCTAAAATAAAGTATGTTACAAAATTACACGAAGAGAAACAACGAAGAAAGAAATGACACACTGCTGAAACATTCTTTGTTTTATTTAGATACAGATGTAATGTTTGGTACACTATATTCACTTCTCCAAGTATTTCAAAGGTTCTGAAGACCCCCCTCTGAAAAACAGTACAGTTTAGTATTAATTTTAAAGAAAGTAATAAGCAAAATGATACTTGCAAAGCCGTAATAAAGAAGTATAAATTGTCCCTGTGAAAGTTTCAGCCTTTTAAAGTACAGAATGGGCCTCAGTCAGAAAGGGCAAGTTCATCAGTGTCCCCTGCAATTTCACTCAGCTTCAATGTTCCAGCTCTAATAATTTTAATAAAAAAAAGACAGGTCCAATTACCCATTT
Organism: Silurus glanis; assembly: GCA_014706435.1. Lineage (NCBI taxonomy): Eukaryota > Metazoa > Chordata > Actinopteri > Siluriformes > Siluridae > Silurus > Silurus glanis. Next base: position 2,981,069 of record JAAIIK010000109.1, read on the forward strand.
TCCTTTATTTAACATCCCCCCCCACCCAAAAAAAAAAAAAAAAAAAAAAAACGCTCCTTATGATAGCTAATGGTATTTTACAGTGTCATAAATCACCTAAAAAAAGAGCCATTTCACTCACTGCAGAATCATTTTTATGGAAAAGTTGCCTCATCCCCATCGGATCATAAATCCATTCCGTTTTATGAAGTCTTTAAATCTGAGATATTTAAGCTTGACCGTTTTCTAAGCCATTCATAGGATTTCACCGTTTCCTACATTATGACTCTTGGTTCAAACGCAGGTTGGGTTTTTCGAGTGTTTTTCGACGACTGGTTGTAAAAAAAAAAAAAAAAAGTGAAAGTGGCCGAACATCACTTTCAATGTCAGAGCAATATGTTTTACTGCTTTCGAGAAGTTTTACTATACAGTTAAAATAGAAGTACAGTTTAATAAAAGTGAAACCTGCACGTGAATGTGGCAGAGTGTCGGATCGCACAATGACCGACGGCAGCAATGTAAACGTCTCGTCACAGTGCTAGTGATAGTACGCATATAGGAAGCACAGATACGGAGGTGGTTTTAAAAAGATTCAAGACAAGGCTGCATGCACAGTCACAGGGAGCACCGACCTGCATAAGTCAGTGCGCCAAAAGACATCGTCCTGTGTACATCGGTATCTGGTGGTATTCTGACCATTTGCGTTACGACATCTGTGATTTTCATCATGGACTCTATCCCCAAGTGTTCTCACCGGAAACATGATCTTCCGCACCTGCACGACTTGGCTCTTCCCGAAGATGAAGGTGCAGCTCGCCGTTTTGACACACCTTTGCGGAGATCCGGCGCGAACAGCAGAAGGTGATTGACACGCTTCGAAAAGAAGACTTCCAGGACACGTTCAAGAAGAACACCGGGGGCGCTGTATTGCTGTGCAAGGGGACTATTTTGAACGTGTAGAAATGTAGATAAATAAAGTAGTTTTATGTAAATGGTTTTTTTTGATACCACCTCCTACAAGAGTGTTTGTGAAAAATGTGTTCGCTGTTCTTTATTAATGGTACAATGTGTCATTCTTGCGTAAATAATTGTAATATCAATAACCGCATATCACATCGTATAAGAGGAATAAAATGTTTTACTCAAAAGTATTGGGACACCTGACTTTTTCAGTCATACTGCATATGTGCTTCTTCCCCAAAACAAAGGCTGGAGGCAAACAATTGTGCTAGTATTACATTTTCCTTTCACTTGAACTTATAAACCCAAACCTGTTCCAGTGATGTGTATGCCTGAGCATCTTTTTTAGTTTCATTGCCACCAACCACAAAACTTCCTACACTCCTCGCCTTCCTCCGACCCATTTGTGTGCAAGTTATTAGAAAAAAAAGGAAAATATTGAGTGTTTCTCCACAAGTTAATCATCATCTTTGTGGTTAAATTAGTATCTATTAATATCACGTATTGTACACGGATCCTATCAGCAGATACGCATAGCTCTGGAGGCGTACTTACTTAAGGATTATGTCTTCTTATGAATTAATTGCATAATTACAATACAGCGCCTGGACGTATTCTGCTTCTCAGGCATGTCGATTCTCCGCTTTATATCGCTTTAACACATTACCCAAACGCTGCGAAACCCATTCATAATTCATCACAGCGCACGGCCCGGCCATTAAAAGCTACTTTAAAAGTTGTATTTTATGAGATTTATATTGTAAACTGAATACGAGCCTGCTGCCAGATAAGAAGTTTGTCCTGTTAAGAACACACACTTCGGCTGGCACGGAATTATTCTCCATTAATTTGCTGAAACAGAAGGAGCCCTGTGCCATCGACATCCGAGAGCGAAACGGCACGCGTTCCTGTTCTTCCCGTCCCACTCCGCGTGTATAAATCTGTAGAAATTTATTAAATCCCTTAAAACGTACACAGAGGTGGAGGAGACAGACACCAAATCTACCCGCATTACAAGACCCCACTGAAGTGCTTCCTTTTTTTTTTTTCATTTCTTTTCTGGGAAAAAAAAAAAAAACACACGCTTTAATTAAGAAATTGCGATTTCTTTAAACGTCAGCAGCATGTAGGGTTCATGTGGGGGGTAAAAAAATAGCCATGTTACTATAGTAAATAGTATTTTATAGTATAGTATTTTTTTCTGAATCCAGCCGCAGACAGTCAACAGAAGGATAAAGAAAGAAAAGAGAAAAATATGTAAGAAAAAAAAAACGATGCGGCTTTTGAAGAATGCCGTAAAACAGTGAAGGAGAGGGCTAGCAATAAAATCCCAATACAAATGGGAATCGATGTGGCAGATAAAGAGGCCCGATGGAGACAATAATGTGTTGTAATACAGAGGTCTGGAGAACAGTCCATCATTCCTGCTTATGCCACTGATAAACACTTATGAGAGAAATGTGCTGTTCATTGTTTATAAGCGCTCCGAACGTCTGCGCAGGAGGTCGATGATGTCATAAAACGCGAAAACGGCTTGCGTGGGTCGGGCGTTTATTTTAGCAGAGAAAGGTCACAAATTTCAAACGTCGCACGCATGAGGCACGAGTGAAAAACGTGCACTTCGTACTGAGACGTGACAAATTAAAGGGAAGAAATATAGAAAGACGTCGCCGTTCTGTAGCGTGGGACATTTATTCGTTTTATTCCTGCTTTTATAACACAATGAAGCTTTTCTTTCCTTGGGGTTTATTCCAGGCCCCTGAACAGAATAGACTCCACCCACCCCCCAGTCCACAATGTACAGTGAATAGTTAGTAGAGGATGGTAAATCAGAATAATTTGGTGGTGTTTTTTCTTCTTTTCTTTAATTTATAACTTTGTCTTTTTTTTTTTTATTTTCAGGCCACAAAATGGGTCTATGATCCTGTACAACAGGAAGAAAGTAAAGTACAGAAAAGACGGCTACTGCTGGAAGAAGAGGAAAGATGGCAAGACCACGCGGGAGGATCACATGAAGCTGAAAGTGCAGGGAGTCGAGGTACTTGAGTTGAGCCGAGGCATCAACATGCTACACACACACACACACACGCACACACACACACACACACACACACACACACACACACACACACACACAAAGCTAAATAATTCATCTCTAGCATCCATCTTCCATATCAGACCAAACAGGGCTGCCTCAGATTCCGGTTTCTATAAATCACAGGCGAGTAGATATGAAGAAACTCTGCCGTCTGAAACCTTACACGGTTCCTGTGGTGTTCCGCACGTACGCTTACTTTTTACTCTTCCTTTAATATTCCCCTCTGCACAACTCATTCTCGAGCTCTGATCATTATTATAGGACCGCTGCAGAACTCCCGAAAGCCCGGATTGAATTCTGCGAAGGGGAAAGTAAAGGGGGGGGGGGGAGGAATTCATTCATTAGCGGGAGAAATTAAACAAAAGAGCGAAAGATAGCGTTTTTATCTGCTCCAACTTCAACGTGACTGCATGTTTAAGTGTGTTCAGTAATTGCCTGGATGTGGAAGAGGGGTGTGTGCGCATGTATTTGTAAGCCCAGATCTGTGTCATACTGCATCATAGTTTATCGTGGTGTGCATACTGATGAACGAGAAACTCTTTGAGAAAAGTGCTTTATACTTCTCACATGTACTTTAGCACAGCGCATAACCCAGTGATGTTAGGAAGCTGGGGTCAGAGCGCAGGGTCTGCCATGATACAGCTCCCCTGGAGCACAGAGGGTTAAGGGCCTTGTTTAAGCGCCCCAAGAGTGGCAGCTTGGTGATACCAGGGCTTAAACTACCAACCTTCCATTCAGTAATAACCAGTAATAACCAGTGATACACCATACTGAGCCCATCTTACATTTCTTTTAGAACCTCGAGCATGGAAGCAGGAACCTCACACATCAAATTATATAGAGCTCAAATGTTCTAAATTTCCTGCCTTCGAACCACATCAGAGCCAAACTATGTAGGGAAAGTTTAATGCTACTGCATCCGAAAACATCCGATACGGCGAACATTTTGGGGTTAAAAACACGTATGTCTGGGAAAGTCATACATTTGTCTATATAATGTATTTATCCAGATAGATCTTATATTTAATTGGAAATCTGGTTATTATAAGTACTTATTTACAATGGAGAATAGTCCCTATGTATGCAGTTTGAGACATAGCACAAGTGTGTTTAGTGGAGAGAGATGGCCAGAGAATTTCATCTGTTTGCTTTGCTGGATCTAAACGTTAATGCAGCATGTCAGCACAGCAGAAAACGTCTCAACCAGCACGTACACTATGAATTGAAATGTGTCTCGTTTGAAGAAACTCCGGGTCACAATTTAAAACAATATCACACCGTAGAATAAACAAGCGAACAAAACTCGAAGATGAAGAGACGCCGACAGCTCGCTCCATTCCGTCTGAACAGGTACAAGAGGAGAAGAAGAAAAAAGAAAGATGAGCTGAAATTAATATAGTAGAAAAGTACAAAGCGCCATGCTCCGAGCATCAGTGACCTCTGCCATTGTTTACCAGGAGACTGATTGAAGTGTGAAGAAAGGAAACAGCTGAGCGCTTTATTTTTTTTTTCCTGCGCTGACCTTCGTTCCGCACTCCTCGTTCCTGCACCCTGTAATATCCATTTTCTCCATTTGATCACGAAAATAGCTTCGTTATATCACGTTCTCTTTAGCAGACTCTCGGGAAGCGCTGGCGTGACAACGGTCGCCATGGAAGCCGTAGTCACAGGAACAAGAGCAGTAAATTTTATTATGGATTTTGGAATTAGTACGGGCTAACCAAAGTTCAGCGGTGGTGTGAATCGAATAGGGCACTGGATTCGCTCCAATTACCGGGGGCAAAGCCTGAAACGTAGACGCTACAGAATCGCCCTCACGTTGGTTTGCTGCCCTGATTTATTACGAGCGGCGAAGTCGACGAGGAGAAACATGCATGATGTTTAAAGGATACAATGGGTGCCATTACTTTTTAGCAGCCGCAAGGCCGGCAAAAAAAAAAAAGCCAGTTGCGTGACCCACCAGTCTGTAAGACCGGGAGTGTGTGTGACAGATGCGTCTTAGCTGTGTGAGACGCTCCAGTCGCCTGGAGACTCCTCGACTAAACCAACAGGAATAAATCAAGCCCATTAACATGGACGCTAACGGCTAGAGAGGGGAAGAGGAGCAGAAAAAGAGATGAGAAAATGAGAGGAAAAAAGAAACACAGAAGAACAAGGGAATGTCTCGAGTGGAGGGGGGGGGTGTATGAAAGAAAGAAAAGTAGGGGTGAATGGAGAGACAGAAATGGACATTTTTTATTCTTTTTTTTATTCTCTCCTTTTTTATTTTATTTTATTTATCTTTTTTTTGTTTGTTTGTTTTTTTTATTTGCAACTATAAGCTTCACCAAAACGTGTAAACATACTTGGCAATAAAGCTCTTTCCGGTTCTGATTCTGAAAAGACGCAAAAAAGAGAAACGGAGAAACGCAAAATGAGAGAGAGAAATGGGAAGAGTGATTTTAGAGAAAGAGAAAGGGAAGGAGAAAGAAAGAGGTATTTAGGGAATACACAGAAAAACAAAAAGAGAATGATGGGGGAGTAAAAGAGAGAGAAATAGTAAGCAAGATGGTGGGATCAAGGGAATACCCCAGAAGAAGGGAGAAATGGAGAGTGATGTATAAAGAGAAATGAGAGAGAGAAAGAGAGAGAGAGAGAGAGAGAGAGAGAGAGAGAGAGAGATAGGAAAGAAAGAGAAAGTAAGAACGAGATGACGAGAGTGAGGGAGATTAATTGAGATGGAAAGAGAGAGAGACAATGAGTGAGATGGATAAAGAGAGAGAGAAAGAGAGAGTTTCATCATGCTTCATTTTTCATCATCAACCCGGTGCACACAGATCTTTACAGAAGCATCTTTTCTCCACACTGACCTTGTCTGCGAAACTGGAGACAAAAAAAAATCAAAAGCTAAATTGAAAAAAAAGAAAATTCTCAGCAAAGAAAAATCTCTTACACGTTATAAAATTAATGGGGGAAAAAAAGAAAAGTAAATTGGTCTCAGAATTCAGAGCTCTTCTTTCAACACTGAAAAATCACAGGTGGAAGTGGAGGAGCGTGGCGAGGAATTTATCCGTTCCTCAGCGAGAACCAAGGAGTTTCATTTCATCTAAAGTGGACCTCCTCGTTCCTAATCTCTCTCTCCTTCAGCGGCGTTCTTCTCCATCGCAGCTGAAATGAATGTGAAACACACCCGACACAGGAGCGTGAAGATCCGCAGGGCTCCGGCAGGGGAGAGAAATAAGAAGCAGTTCCCCAAGGCCAGATAAAGTGAGAGTGAGGAGTGAAAGGAGTGAAAGAAGCGAACGAAGTGGACGGATTAATATCAAAAGCTGCTGGGAAAAATCTTAGACCTTGGCAAAAAAAAAAAAAAAAAAAATTATTTTTTTTTAAACCCGAGGCTGTCGGCTTGTGTTTGTCACTCCGAGTGTATTCACACCTCTTCTTTTTTTTTCTTTTTCCATTTTATCCTCTTTTTTTTCTCTCATATTCACCTCCGGCTTTTCCTGGCTATGAATTGAAATATCATACATTTGTCAAACCTAATATTGGGCAAGAAGAACGAAACAGCAGAAATGAAACAGCACCGTTTTACACTGTGTAAAAAAAAAAAAATAGATTTTTTTATTTAATGCGACCAGGCATTTATTGACTTTTTTATTAAAAAAGAATGGACCAATTCTCATCCAACAATACACCAGATTCCATATAATATATACCGTATATATATATATATATATATATATATATATATATATATATATATATTGTTCCTCTCACATATACACATTTATACACACATACACTTTTTGAGGACTTTCTATTGGTATTTTTACTATTATTATTATTATTATTATTATTATTATTATTATTACTCTAGAGTATTGTTGCATATACATACAGTACATACTGTATATCACTGCTTTTATTTATAAAATCTATATTTATTTTTTATTGTAATTTTGGTGTATTTTTAAAATACACTATACAGATTAAATACACTATATGGACAAAATTATTGGGAAATCTGACTTTTTCAGCCAAATGTGGTTCTTCCCTAGATTTTTACCACAAGGCCGGAGGAACATAGTTGTACATAGTTGTACATAGTTGTACAACTATGTTGTCTTTGGATGCAGTAGAATTTAATTTCCACTTCATTTGAACTAGGAGACAAAGTCAGCTCTAACATGGGTTGTAGAGGAAGATCTCCTGCTGTAGAGATATAAACCCTGTTGTATTGGATGTGAACGCTGACTGCACCCCAGACCTTCTCACCTACATCACTACCTGACCTGACCACTACTAACAACCCTGTGGGTGAATGAGCACAAATCACCATCAACACACTCCAAATATTATCCATATTATCTCCATTATATTGTCCATACAGAGTATATATAATAAATCATGCCACATTTTATTTTGTATTTTTGGATTGTCTAAATGATGGATTAAATGTAAGTATAGAAACAAAGTCCTGGATTACCTTTTCTTGAAAATATAATGCAGAAGAATGTTCTCACGTCACAAAACCAATAAATACGTTCTTTAATCGTTGTAATTGATTACATTTCAATTAATA
>JAAIIK010000109.1:3002382-3014261 GCA_014706435.1 Silurus glanis
GAGGTAGAGAAGTAAGTAGAGAGGTGGGTAGGTAGGTAGAGAGGTAGGTAGAGAGGTAAGTAGAGAGGTGGGTGGGTAGTGGTTAGGTAGAACTTTATTGTCTTTGCATGGTCCCTGAGTAACTATGGTTCGACTTAAGATTTTTTGATCTTACGATGACAATAGCGATACAACAAAATTGTATAAAAAGTTAAAGTTTTGCGTGGCAAAACTGCGACATTTCAAGTCAGGTGTCATCATAATGCATCTCCATCTTCCGGCAGAACCAGACGGAAGCGATATAAAATCCATTTACAGCACAATAATCATGTATTTCTAATGCAAATTAAAACATTGAGACTAAACCCTGCTCTTAAAACGGAATACGTCACTGTCGCATAATCGCTGATCGTTTCTTTGGAATCCGCAGTGAATCTTTGTGAAAACAGACGTGTCATTTTGCTAGTGCAGATCAGCCCAAAGCTGAAGATACCACCAGTCTGTGTTCGAAAAGTGTTTTGCAAATATTCATTTTGTGGTTATTGAGCAACAGCCAGGGCCTCGTGCAAAGTCACAGTCAGAGTGAGTTCATTCCACTACCTGAGCGTACAGGACAGGAAAGAAATCATTCTTGATCCTTGTCTTTGATGTGTTTTGAAGAAGACGAGTAGCACTCATGGCTCGAGGGGGTTAAGATACGGCGAAGGATTTAACTACTACCATCAAGGACACGGTGATTTATTTTTCCGTTTTGCAAGGTTTGAAACCGAACGCAGGAAGTCAGCAGAGGATATTCAACAGCCACATGACACGGGTGAACGCAGTAAGATTGAAGTCCGCACGCCGCTGCGCTCTGAATCGCTCGTGAGGAACTAACGTTCGCCCACACGTGCACAAGAAGACCAGCCAGGAGCAAACCGCTGAAGTTATGTCTCAAGAGGATGAGGCTGAGTGTTCTCCTGACAGTGGATACTCCTCCGCCGTGTTGTGAGACAATTTCGATGTTCTTTTCATCCTTCAGGCGAGAAAATTTTCGTGCAAACATCCACTCGGCCTCATCCCACTCGTCTCAATCATCTCCACATTCTTATCATGTCTATAGCCTTCCTCGTACACATACACACACAAACACACCTCTATGATCCAGCATCTGGCATCGTTCCAGTAAAAAAAAAAAAAAGACTGCCATGGCCGGGTGTGTGGAATAGGGGGTACGATCCCTGTGCTTCTGGAAGTAATGAAGAGAAATCCTCCATGCTCAATTGATTTCAGAGGTGAGACGAATAAGAAGGGAAAAACAGCCAAACCATTACGGCTGGCAGCGAGCCGTCAACTGGAGAGCGAAGGTAAAGAATGCAAAGGGTCAAAACAAGCAGCATTTACCATTTAGACTAGACGGAATGTGCGTGTTGAGCTTTAACACCTATTAGCCCGTACACCAAGTCTGAATCACAGAGAAAATTGCAATGAACGATATGAAAAAACGAACCAAAAAACACGATGAAAAAACAAACATCGTCCAAGTGAACGATGATGAACTTGGAGCCTGAAATAGTAATTAGATGATTAGATGAATAACAGTTTTAATATATTTGCTTGTGTATATTTTGATTATTAGTCCAAAACAGAGATTAAATATCCAGAACATATTTTTCAGGACTTTTTGCTTTGTGTACTTCGTCAATTACAACCCAGAACCCAGAGTTCAAACATTCAAAGGTCGTAATCGCGTTCTCGATGATAATTTCTTTTAATAATCGCTAAAGCACTGGATCACTTTTTGGATCTGAATTCATGGCGGCTTTTGCAAGTTCCAAGTTCACCGTATTGCATCCCTGTGATTGGACGCAAGTCCCTGCCCCAGTCACACCAGTGCGCCCCCGTACTCTGTGCTCTCATTCACCATTTTTGCGTAGACTTTACTTTTTCCGAACCAGCCCACGTGTCTTGACCTACACGTTTTTGCACCGGCTGAGTGTTCCTGTCTGCTGCCGGCTCGGACTCGATTTTGAAAAGGCCAGCATATTTGTGCGTGGTGGAAAGAGAGAGCGCCCGACCTTTTGGAAAGACGATACCTTTATTTTTTATTTATTTTTTTCCACTCAGTTTCTCTTTCTCATTAACCACTCGCTAAGTCTTTTCGCTTCTCCACCTTCTCACGTTCTCTCTCTTTGAATTTCTGACCCAATTTCAATCCGATCCCAAACACGCTCGGATTTCTGAGCAACAGAACAATGTATCTCACCTCCCGGAACAACAGCGAACGTCTGGTTGCTTGTATTTCCTCTCTGACTCATTTACCATCTCGTGCTGTGGCATCCCCTTTTTATGCTAATGCACTTGTCAAAATCTATTTTGGTTTTGTCGCTGCCATTTGTTTTGCAACGAACGCTGGTTCAGAGCTTATTCAGTTTCGCTTCTTTTTCTAATCTATCGCACCTCGCTTTGCTGTTTTAGGGGGAAAAAAATTATAGCATTTTAAAAGAAATTTGCTAAACTTATAAATGGAAAAATCTGAAACACACAATTCAAGGATTTCTTTTTCAATTTACTCTTTTTTTATTATTCATAATTAAACCGGTATGACTGTGATGGAGTTCAGCTGTGAGGAGTTTCATGTCAAAATCCCATTTCAGTCAGATGTGCTCAACAGAGTTTCATGCTTGTGGGTGGATTTGAACCAAGATTACACCGACTGCCTCATGGGACAGATTCTCCTCTGTTCATCTCAAATGGATTATAGCAGCGTGTCATCTCGTGGCCGTAAAAAAAAACACAGATAAACACATTTTCAGCAGTCTTTCTGCTGCAACTCTCGAGCTTTGTGGTCCTCAGATGTATTCTCGCAGAAAAAAAACATTGTTTGAGTTGATGGGAAAGTTCCTCGTTTTCAGACTCGACTTATGCAGAACTTGATTATCTGAACGGCTCGATCAAATTTCTCACATGCAGTTCATAATATACTTATGTATAAAACAGGGGTGTCCAATCTTTCCCACAAAGGGGCCGGTCTGGGTGCAGGTTTTCATTCCAACCAAACACGTGATGAAGATCTTAACAGGTTGAATCTAATGTGGCTTGGTTGGAATTAAAACTTTCATCCTCATAGCCCTTAGTGGAAAAGTTCGGACACTATTGATGAATCGTTCATGAACGATTCGTTCATTTTGAACGAGTCTTCAAAGTGACTCAGATGAACGAGTCGTCTCAGAGAGTGATTCATTCATTTTCTACTGGACGAGCGAATCATCGCAAAATCTCCGTAGGTTATGAACAGAAAACAGTATTGAGTAGATCATTTTTTGACTTTTTTAGCCGAGTCTTTTAGCACGACTCCCATAGACACTACACAATTCAATAGATCAGGTTTGAAAAGATTTGTTCATTTTGACGGCTCAAAGAGATTCAAAGAATCAATTCGCTAAAATGATCCGATCTTCCCATCACTATTGGACCCTGGTATAGACCATTTAAAGACAAACATGTTCCTTCAAGCCAGAAACATTTAAAGCATAGAAAATACACACCAGGAAAAAAGATTTTATGTTTTATCAATTTAAAGACGATGCATTATAAAGCAAAGAGACAACCCCAGGAGCATTATACGTGAATGGTAGACTAAACCACTCATGCTGTTTTTTTTTTTATTATTATTTATTTCAGGTGCTAATGTAAACTCTATGTGTTCTATTGGGAGACAAAATCAGACTCGTGTAGACTGAACAAAACGTTCCTAATACTCCTAATGCTTTAAAAGTGTTTTTCTATTTCTCCCATAAACAATTCCACCATTTTTTCAGAATATTTATCGTCCAAAATGTGTTTTTATTAAGGCAACAATACATTTCCAGACTACGGTGCTGGATTCATGCAAATCAACTTTGAGATCAGAAACATAATCCTGCTTTTTTCGGGAAAACCCCACCCTCGGTTCTCAGCTTCAGCGATCTCTGCTTTATTCCCAGGTCAATCACTTACTTACCACCACTAAATGGATACACACACTCGTTCTGCACAACACTAATGGTCATTAAAGCTCTTTATATCCTCTAAATGGGACCAGAATTCTCCATTCTAATCAGATGGTCAATTATTCAGTCTGACCACAGGTAGAGAAGTCGACGGGAACACTGAGGAAATGCTCAGTAGATAGGGAGTCGTGTCCTTCAAGACAGCCATCCAAGAGATCAAGCTCCAAGTCAATAGATGACCTTTCACTCAGACTCTGGATTTTGGGGCTCCAGCCCATCCTTATCCGGTCCTGGCTCCTGTGTTAACATGCACAGCACTCACTGGGTCCTGCACCTCTTCAACCTTCACAGCAGGGAGATATTCTCACGCCATCCTGTAGAGGTGAGGAGCTAAATATGGCCACCGCCTTAAAAAACCTGCCTTCGCTCAGGTGACCGGAAAAAGTCGAGGAGATAAAATAGAGATAGGAGATGCTCTGTGTGTGTGTGTGTGTGTGTGTGTGTGTGTACGTGTGGCTACTGTGTATGTGTAAGTGTGTGCCCCAGAGATGTCCTTAAATTTTTTTCTGGATCGGTGTGTAGCGGCTGCAGGCAGCTGTGAGATCTTATTTTCTGATAGCGAACAAGCTGACTGGGAGCATGTGCTCTTCTGTGCAACAACCCAGAGAACAAGCCTGCAGCCCATAGGCACGGCAAATGAAAAAAGCACAACTGCTTACAACTAATCCCTCTGACAGCTGCCATTGGCATACAATGATTGGTGTGTGTGTGTGTGTGTGTGTGTGTGTGTGTGTGTGTGTGTGAGAGCGCAGAGACTGTTTATCCCTCGTGATGATGTTGCGATGGTGTCATTTTTATTAGAGACGCACTAAATCCAGGACATATTCGTACCACGCATCTCATTTAGGAACCCGGCATTAAAGAATGTGACACCGAAGCTGGCAGGCGAGCGAGAGAACGAGTGAGCCGAAGAACGAGGAACAAGACAAAGAGCCTGATGAGGTGGCGGACCGGCATCCGCAACAACCTAATTAAATTAACCGAGACACATGTCGTCCAGTCAGGACAACGAGACAGCTGTTATCTCTCTAAGGCCTGTCGAGGAAGAGGAGAAGCCGGACGACGCTGGAACTCTGACACGCTCAAGAGCTCAAATGATTAGAGACATTCATATTGGTGTCAGGAAGCCTGCAATCCTGTGAAGGCAGACTTATAGGTGTTAAGGCTTTCCCTTAGTCATGCAAGAGAGAGACAGCGTTCCCTTTTGGGCTGCTTACAGGAAGCTTCAGCATATCAACAAGTACACGATGGTAGAGGTGTAACTATGATTCAGAGGTCCGACTATGACTCATTCTATCACCTTCAAAATAGTCCCCTTGAACATCAATACAGCGCCCCAGGTTCTATTATAACATGTCTTGGAAGTCTTCTTTTCGAAGCGTGTCGATCACCTTCTGCGATTCGAACCGGATCTCCGCAACGGTGTCAAAACAACGACCTTTGTGCTGCATCTTTATCTTCAGGAAGAAGGCAAAGTCCACAGGAGACAAATCTGGCGAGTAGGGTGGGTGCGTAAATGAGATCGTGTTAACTCACGTGTGAGGAGAGCAGGGTGACAGGGTGGTCAGAACAGCAGACGTGGTAACGCACGTAGTCAGAATAGCACCAGTTCCCCAGTTGTCTTTAGGCACACTGACCTATATAGGTCGGTGCTCCCTGTGACTGTGCGTGCAACCTTGTGCTGCCATCTGTTAGTGTGTTAAAAAACTAGTCTAGAAACTTTATGATAGCACCTCATATTAGATATGCATCTAACACAATTCCACTCTTTGAACACCAGATGATAACTCATTGAGTTAAACTATACAGCTGGTCACATGATTGCCTAATTTTTTTTCAAAGCCGAAGCCATTACGGCGAATCATCTACACTTGTGAAGTGACCTGCACTCTTTATAGGTCTTTCAGTTACACAGACACATTATAATAGTCCTGTACCACTCTGAGCCAGAGAAAGAGAAAGAGGCCGGCCATTTTAACCTTTTAAACTTTTTGGTTTAAATAATGAATTCTAGCAAACTCATTCATGTTTTCACCAGGTTTTTATACAATTTGGTGGAGAAATGATACATTTATGCATTTATTTTATAGATGTGAAAAATCTATATTAAAACCTCTCTGTAGCAGTGTTCTCATGTAGTTAGTTCTAGGTTACATCTACAGTAATCCAGATAAACTTGAAAATGGCGGTTTTGTCTAAAAAAAGCTACGGGTCCACACTTCCGTTTTCAATCGTTTCCTAAATGTCGCTCATCCACACTGAAACGTCTGAAAACGCTCACGTCCGCATCCGAATTGCGCATGAGCCAACCCTAAGACGATTCGGACATTTTATTTGCTTTCCGGCTCTTTGAAACATCGCGGCAACGATCTAAAAATCCGTCATCGTTTTCAAATGCCTCCTTTTCCACTCGCCGTTTTCAAATCGATCCACTTTGGGGAGAGTTTTCAAAAAGCTACGTTTTCGTTAACTGAAAACAAACATCTCAGTGTGGACGGAAGGCTGAAACATACGCGTTTTCAAACAAAAGCGTATTAGTGTGGACACCGCGTTATACAGACAGAAATTCCGCATGGTTTCGCATTGTTTGTATTAAAAAATTTCTCTTTCCACTCAAACTTTTTCCTCCATAATTCATTATTGTTTTTCCAAATAATATTGGAATTAAATAGAATCGATACATTGTTAATTTCATTATAACTTGAGCATTAGTCATACAAATCCTTGTTTCTAGAGCTGCTACTTTAAAAATGATAATATATTAGAATAAGCGCGTTAATATAACGCTGTGATTTACTGTAAGATCTTCTGTTTTAAAAAATGTATCAATCCATTCTAACCAATAACGATCCAGAATTCAACAGCACTGCGAAATTCAGTGAGTGCATTTGTGTTGTATATCTCCCAAACTTAGATTTCTTCTAGAAGAAACTGAAAAAAAAAAACATATATTAGTTTATGGTCATCCCTTTGCCAGTAATAACTGTCAGGATAAATACAAATCTACAGAGAGAGAGCGAGAGAGAGAGAGAGAGAGAGAGAGAGAGAGAGAGAGAGAGAAGCTGAAATTTATAGGCAACATTGGGTTTAAACAGGATTTAGAGCTTCACTACACCTTCTGGGCTTTGGAAGTTTATACCGTGTACTGACCAAAGATTTTGCGAGGATGAAGCAGATTTACTGTTTAACAACTTTGTTTTTTATTTGCGTGTCTGTCGATCACACTGGCCTGCACGTGTTATTGTTATTACTTGAAGCTCGCCAAACCAGAGACGATCCCTATCCCAATTTACCTACATACTGTATGCTACTAAAGCTATGCATACTTCTGTAGCTGTAGCATGTGGAAGCTCAGTGGATAAGATGTCACACTACTCACACAAACACTGTATTAGTTGGGGGGGGGGGATCTGATTATTACTGATCTCATTATTATCTCAGCATTTTTTTTTAACCCTAAACGCATCAGCTGATATAAGACTGATAAATACTTCATTATAATTAATAATGACCATTTTTTATTTAAGTGATTGGATTGTTGTAAGCGTTTGCTGTGTCATAAAACATCAAGCTTTTCCAGTACAGAAGCGTGCCAGGAACACAAAAGCGAAAAAAAAGCGAGCAGGACAAAATCTGAGACCTTCAGGCATCATTTATGAGCTTCCACAAAGAAAGCGTGCACACTTCCGTTTTTCTTCCTCCTCTCGAGGAGTCTAGGAGTAATGCTGTAAAATCACTGCTGTGTGTTTGCGAGTGTTTGCTTGTTTTTTTTCTTTCTTTCTTTTCCTTACTGAAGCACTGTAGTGACAGAGTAAACTAGATCAGAATAGAGAAACAGATAAAAAAAATATCTCCCATCCTGTTACCCGAGCGCTGAAAAATAAAATCCAGCAGGTCACGTTCCTGCCCGGAGAGAAGACGCGGTGACGCTTTCATTATTCAACAGCCTCTTTTTTTCATCTCTCCGACTCGTTTAAAGAATTTATCACCAAATCCTGAGCGCTTTAATTGCTGTTGTTTTCCACGGCCGAAGACAAGAGTCGGAATTCTACGCGGAGCGTTCTAGCGTGCGGAAAATCTTTTACAGCAAACGCACGCGCTAAATTTCTCCCGTAAATCCTGCCGAATGAGTTCGGAAACGGCAATTACACACATCGCATCAGGCTCGATCTTCATGCAAGGACAAGCCCAAGCGAGAGAATAAAGATTAGCACTAATTCAGTTGGATGTAAAGCAGGGGTTTTTTTTTTTCTATTTTTTATTTTTTTACCTGGTTGTTGTTTTTGTAGTCGGATATGAGCGCATCTATGGAAGAGACACAAAATCTACAGATGCAATGGAATTGATGTCGATTAGCCGTGCAAAAAAAAGACAAAATAAATAAAACAGATTTAAAGCTGTTTATACGAAATTTTAACAAAAAATAAACTCACTTTATATACAGATGAATGAAAAATAGACTCCAAATGCGATCTAGAGAATATAAAAGCATCCATCTGCCATATCCATTTTATTATATAACAATTTATGTTTTTTGTTTTTAATATATACAGTATATATATTTATTTAAATTCACTTCAATGCAGTTTTATTCTTATATCACTTTAACAATGGACATTGTCCCAAAGCAGCTTTACAGCGTTAAATGTTGGAATGAATAAGCCTAGTTTTTCCTTATAAATTTATTCCTAATGAGTGAGCCAGTGGCAAGAAAAACTCCCTGAGATGTTATAAGGAAGAACACTTGAGAGGAACCAGACTTCGCCCTCTTCCCGAAGATGAAGATGCAGCTCAAAGGTCGGCGTTTTTACACGCACAAGTACTTTTTCGTCAACAGAGCGTCTCAAACTTTCTGATCCCACCTCGCAAAAATATCCAGAACCCTGCCTTTACAGTATATTCAAAATCCAGGTTGCTGATACATCTATTCTGTTTCGATCCTGAGTTCAGGTTCCTCTCTGTATGTTCACGCATGTCTCTGGTTTTTATCCACGTCCTAAAAATTGCTAGTCTGTGGGATTAACTAGTATTGAGTGTGTAAATATGTGTGTATGATGCCCTGTTGTGCACCAGGATCCCATCCTGGTGCATGTTCCTGCATCCTTATATTTATATTCATGTAATATATGAATATAAAAATATATCTGGTTCACGTCTCGAGGACGTCTCAGTCGCATCATAGGAGTCACGAAAATCTTCCGCAAATACACATCACGCATGACCAATATTTCAAGTTTTCTCTCTCTTGCTCCCTTCAACCTAATGTGTTCAGCCCTGAGGCCCTGAGGCCTTTTGTCCACTCAAGGCTAAACAGGCCCGATGCTGTGTGTCAGAGAGATTGGAGGTTTATTGAGGTTAAAGAGTGAACAGTTAGCTCGGGTTCTCCAGGGTGTTTTTTTCTCCTTTTTTTTAACTGAACTATTTTCATAAAGTAAAATACCTCTCCCTCTGACCTCTGCCAGCAGAGCCACAGCGTGCCAGCTCAGTAAAGCGAGTAATTACTTTAATTAGACAAGGTCGCAGAAGGTAAAAACATCACCTTGCCTCTTTATCCACATGCTCACACACATGCACTATAATATAAACCATATACACCATATATTCCTCTACCGCATCTAAAAATGATCTTCACTCCAAAATGTGAAGCAAATTTCAGGAACAGGTTCATGAAATGCATTTTTTTGTTCGAAGACCAAAGTTGAGTTTCTTCATCATGACAGTCAAAACAAACAAAATATAAAGTGGTTACTCACAAACCAGAATAGTAGACATTGTGAACCGTAGACGTCACCACTAGTGACGGGTCGTTCATGAACGATTCATTCATTTAGAACAAGTCTTTAATGTGACTCAGATGAACGAGTCGTCTCAAAGAGTGATTCACTCATTTTCTACTGGACTCGCATGAGCGAAGCCTCGCAAAATCTGAGTAGATTACATACAGGAAACAGAATTTAGTAGTTCATCTCTCGAGTAGTTCATGACTCCTAGATGCTACACAATTCAGTAGGTCAGGTTTTTGGTCCGACGCTTGACATTATTGTGTGACAAAAGAACTAACAATACGGACCAGAAGATAGGAGTAGTGAAGCTCCTCATTCTGTTCAACATCATTTGTCCTAAACTGCATTGTCATATTTTCATTACTGAAACTACAGTTATGGTTGGTGTATGTAGTGTTTGGGGATCTGATTATTGAAAATGTAACATTTTATTCAAAGGAACAAAATGAAGAGAATAACTGTTTTTGATGAACAATATTCAAAGAACCGAGTCACTAAAATTATCTATCATCACTTATTGCCACCCCATCTGCCACCCCAGACTGTTATCCTAATGTATAAAATATCAATGGAATCCTAAATTTAATATAAATGTAAAATGTTTCCTCGACCAATTTACAATGTGATGACATAAAAAAAAAAAACATATGCCTGTTTAAATAGTCCAAAAAAAAAAAGATCAAAAGTGAACAAAATTCACTTAATCAAACACATGCAGCCAGCCTGATCACTGATCACAAACAAAATGACCTAATGACTCTTTTAACAAATCGAAGCATTTGTATAAACATACATGTAAATATATGTTATATTATTATAGTTCATTCTGATGACACCTTCGCATGTACTAATGACTAACAGCTTCAACAATTTTTAAAAGTATGTTGTTCAGTAGCTCGCGTCTTCGGCGGTGTCTTGTCGCTATGCTGATTTAAATGTGGTTTCTGTGTATTTGTTACGTGTTTTTGATTAGTAAATTTAACTTGGCAAAGACTTGAGTCCGCTACAGGTTTAATGTACGAGCCCTAATAATGCTCTTTTGGACAGAACCTGCAAATGACCTGAAGAAGCTGATTGTATTGGCTGTAGCAGCATTATGATGGAGGAAAAAATAGAAGAGAGTGGTCAGTGCTTCGAATCACCAGCAGCCACATGCTTCCTGTTGGCAAGAGCTCCAGTTTGGGCAATTTGGCTGGCGCTTTTTTGATTTACCTGTGACAAAGCCAGCAAATGAGCCAAGCAAAACCCTCAAGCAGGTGTTACCCTCAGTGTAGTCTCCAGATTTCTCGAGCAGCATGATAGCATTGTCCGTGCTCCACGACTAGCCAACCCCAAAGCTCTAAGCATCATTACTCCTTTCATGCTGTCCCAAACTAACCATCAATCCCAAGCCTAGATCTCTCTGACCGCTCCCGCTTCACGTTATTTATCTTCACTCGCCTCATAGGTCACTGCCCGTGGCCTTGCCAAGCTCCACCTCCTCCATCGGTCCTCCCATAGATCTGCACTTAGGTCCCTAACAGCTCGCTGCCAGGCATGATCAGTCAAGCCCCGATGAGGGAGCCATTAAGTTAGTAATGAAGGCGGTGTGAAAGGTTTGAGGTGCACGCCTTTCTTCTGGGTTCCTGAGACAAGGGTGGGGGCAAAGTAGGCTCTGGAGACGGGCAATGAAAAGCATACTAAGCTTATCTCTCCAAAGGCAGGCCTGCTGCAGCCTCGGGGTTCAATAAACCACCCAAAGTCAGCTACAGCCCCGAGACCTGCCTCCCCTTTATACCAAAGATCTGTCACAGCTCAGCACTGAGAGAGGGCAAGGGATAGGAAATGTGGGAGTGAGGGGGCATCTGAAGAAGCTTTCTTAATCTCTCTTTCTGTCTTCTCTTTCTATCCCTGTCTCCTTTTCTATCTCTGGATTTTTGGGTTTTAAAATGTATAGCCGCAATGTTTTTTATTTCACTCTATTCATCCCTCTTTTCTTGCTTCTTCATTTATGCAACTGGTAATGCTAACATTCGGTAATAACATTCAGCAAAATATATAAAGTGTAGAAGGAGGATGAAGAGAGAGGACAGAAGGAGGATGAAGA
>JAAIIK010000109.1:3063698-3080983 GCA_014706435.1 Silurus glanis
GTGTGTGTGTGTGTGTGTGTGTGTGTGTGTGTGTGTGTGTGTGTGTGCGTGTGTGTGCGCGTGTGTGTGAGTGTATTCGCACTGCCATATAAATAAATCAGTAGAATAAAGCCGTATAGTTGCACATTGATGTGAAGTAAAGCCAGGAGAGTTTTCACACCCCAGCAATGAGCCTGTAGCATTCATGAAATTTATACCTCCATACTCATTAAACCATTGATTCCCTCTTCGTCATGGAGAGCGGCGCACATTCGCTTTTCCAAATCCGCAAATCCGTCTTTCAGCGTGTACCTTTTTTTCTTCGCTCTATCTGAAATGTAAAAAAAAAAAAGCGAAGAAAAGAAAAGGGGGTGTGTATTGGGCTCAAGGTCAAAACTCAATACCGATACGATGCACAATCCGATGCAGCCTTCATATCTGCCTCCTGACACACAGCTCAACTCGTCTCGCACCACCATTACCGTGGATCCATACGATCCATACGCCTCGCGCTCGTCTGCGTAAACGTTCACATCAGTGCTCGCGCTCGTTGGTTGACTGGTTGAGCGGATATTAAAACTATTAATATGTACAGTGATTTACAGAATGTCCCGACTTGTTTTCCCCATCAAGCAGATAAATCAGTAAATAGAATAAGTGAGGGTTTAACCCTCGCTGAGGAACCGAACTCAATCCAATTGGGTTATTGTCTGAGACGGATATGAGAGCTTCTCAGAAATCCACTGTGTGAACACCTTGAAATATTCATCTCCCTACGTCTCTCCAATCTAGCACCTGGCACTGCAAAATTAAAATGCTAATACGAGCATCAGACAGAAGGTACTGGAGGAAAAGTTGATTCTCCGGTCTTTCACGGGGACTTGGAGAACTTTCCACCTCGTGCGTAGGCTGGAGGAAGGGAAATGAAAGCACAGAGGCAAAGAAGTTTTCGGTTGTTGAACGCACGCGCCGCTTGTTGTGTTAAACCGGTTGATGATAAGACCATAGGAAATGGTGCAGCGGTTTAATAGAGCCATTACAGTGATTAGCTCGCGTCGTGAATGCAGGAGAACGAGACAGACGAAGTGGCGGAGATGTTTTTACTCCTCATAGAGATTGTGTGAACTTGTATTTGCAGGTCCGTGTTAATTATACGCTACCAGGGGTATACGTTCTCAAAACCTCTTGTGGATATAAACGACTCTTCTGCTTGTACATAATGGAATATTATGAGGTTTGGAATCATACAGCTTTCCTATTGGTCAGAAGGTGTTGGCTGCTGTTACAATGTTGAAATCCACCTTTGAGAAGGAAATTCGGCCGGTCCTTTTCATAAATAAACTTACTGAAACTTGCAATTTCTCTCTATCTCATGTTAAGAACCTGAAATTCTATCACACAAGGAGTTGATTGGATAAACAAATTAAATTAAACTAATCACCATCTACCGTCCCACATCCTCACACAGTTATAAATGTCTACCATCTGTTCTTCTTCTGGTATTTTAACAGGTCAGAAGGTTACAGGAAGAGACCGTAAAATGACAACCGTACTGATCTATTATTGCTATACAGATGTTTCCCGAGTTACAGCTGTTCGACTTACGATTTTATCGATCTTACGATTGTAAAAATGGATGTACTCTCACTCTCACCAGCAACTCCACAGAGTTCAGATGCCTCGGGGTTTATAGTGCATATTTCTTTCTGTGCTTTAGGTGTTTCAAAGCCCAATCAATGTCATGTATCGATACTGAAGGAGTCGCAAGTTTCAGAGCTTTGTAACAGTCCAAGGTGTATATTTTCAGATATTTCCAGGACAGTGAAGTTTGTGGTAACACGACATGCTCTGTTTTTTTTATTTTATTATTTTATTAGTATTAAAATGAAAAAAATACAAAGACACGCTTCTGGGATAATATCCGAACCTTTCTATCATCTACGGTCTACAAAACGGATTGCTATTGTTTGGTTTGGTGTGAAACCCGCGAACGCTTCTCGCACTTCCTGGTGCACAGTCGAGGCTGTTAGGTGTATCGCGTCAACACGAGTCGATAGGCGTATTTCCTCCGAGTCTTCTTGCGTGCGAGAGAACTAGTTTGATTACTCGTTTGAAAGGGATTGTAGCCAGATTGCGGTGGTCCCCGAAGCGAATTCGTATCCCCCTTCGTACGGTCGATGCAGCCCCAGGCCAGCTTAATGTGCTCTAAGCAATACCTATTACTCATACGCTGTCAATTTAGATAATTTATTGCCGTAATTCTGCCCTCGTATGAATTGTGGCAGTTCAGAGTTTGTAAATACTTTGAAGTTAATTGAGGGCATCAGTTCCTGGGAGAACGAGCAAGGTGTGTGCGAGAGATTGTGCATGCTTTGCCAATTAGCATCTCTCCCACCTCCTGCTTTCCAATCTCGAAAACAACTCGCAGCATTTAGTGCTTTTTTGCCTCCCGAAGCTTGTTCCAGACTCTTTACCGGAACGCCGAGCGTGTTCGAGGAAAGATGTCATCAAAGCGATCTCCTTTTACTTCCTCCCCGATGTGCATTTTGTGTCACGCGAACAGATTTTCTATAAAGACGCGATACTTTATTCAAATCCTTCGATCGACTGATGAGATTTTTTCTTTTTCACTCTCTCTATTAAGGAACAACCTTGACCTACGGCTGTTCGTCTTTTCTTTTCAATTTCCATTTGCTTTTGTCTTCTTTTGACTGCCTCGTCCTCCTCCTCCGCCTCTTCCCCCTCTTTCCTCTCTTTCCTCTGCCTCGTTCTCGCTCTTTCATCTCATCAGAGAACTATTTTTTTTTTCTTTCCCTTCCTCTCTTTCTTTTCACTCATGTCTCTTTCACTATCTTTCTCTCTCTACCCCAGAACCCAGACATCGTTCTGGTCCACTACCTTAACGTCCCAGCCATCGAGGATTGTGGGAAGCCATGCGGTCCGATCCTGTGCTCCATCAACACAGACAAAAAGGAGTGGGCCAAATGGACCAAGGAGGAGCTCATCAGCCAGCTAAAGCCTATGTGTGAGTGTTTTACGATATCTTAGAGAATGTAAATATTCCCACGTTCAACCCTTTCAATCCTCCTCCATTCATTAAGGTCCAGTAATAATAATAATATAATGATAACACACAGCATCGGTTTCATCGCAATTATAAAGCACAATTAAAGCCATCCATTTCGCTGGAACGAATATTAAGCTTGTAAATCGTAGGTCAGGGTTTAGATACGAGGTTTTATTTTTTCCCCTCTCCTCTAGCAGTCCATCACGTCTCTCAAATTAGAGAGAGCAAGTTGCCAAAATCTTGACAAACTGAAGATCACTCCTGAGTAGTTCTGACAACGTTCTCAGAGCCTGCTGTGCGTATGACCTTATAGAAGTCCATACAGAGGATCGACTCACTCGTTGCATTGGCAGGTAGCTGTCATTTTCAGCGTTAAACCTCAAAGAGAAGGACACAAGAGATAAAAAAAAAACTTTTAAAAGTCAGACCACGACTCGTCTCGCGCCGATTTCTCGGCCACTTCATTACGCAGTCTGTAAAAGCGCCTGTATATTTGAGTGACTTTTAAATCTCAACACACTTCAATGCGTCATTAACTTCATGATGTGATGTGGCAATGAGGAAAGGGCAAGCAAACACCATTCACATCCAAATCTCGTTGACTGACCTTCTGGCACAAATGAGCCGTCCGTGCTGCGACACTGCCATCTAGTGCTGCAAAGGCAGTAGTGCAACGATCCTTTTTTTTTTTTCTTTTTCTTTTTTCGCAGACTCAGGCGAAAAAAAAAAAAACCAGAGGATCTGCTGACTCTTCTGCCTTCACTCCCCAAGTCATGAATTTTAAATGACTCGGTTATGCATCAGATTCTCACGTTTAAATACACCCCCACCCCCCGTTCCTGGTCCTTATTTGGTTAGTGCCCGTTTGCTTCTCTTCACAATTTCAACTTTTTTTTAGTAGCTATTGATTGGTAGTCATGTCTGTTTCCAGCAGATTAAAAAGGATGCGGGTAATTGATGAGGTGCACGCCTGTGCTGCGGAATTCAGATTAAGGAGCAGACGGCGATAGCTTTATAGCTTTTGCTCCGTGTTAGCTCTTGTTCCGCTCCACTACCAATCCCATCACGGCGCACTCAGCACACGAACAGCATGGCTACACTCTGATACCGGAGGGGAAAAAATAAGAAGCCGCGTTACGCAGAGCTGTTCAGCACACGCCGTCGCCCTTTCCTTATGTTCACGACATGGCACGGAGTACAGGCCAAATACAAGCAGCAAAGATGACCAGATAGATTCTGATCAACATATAAAATGTCAAGATTGAAAACAAATGGAAATTAAATCAAATAAATGAGCAACAATCCCCAACAATTGTCCTATGACAGGGCAACATCATACTTTTTAACCATTTATAGTTGCACTAAATGTCATGGAAGGTCAACAGAACACATTAGTACCTGTTCTTATTGCGGTTATAGCAGCTATAAACATCCATTCTGTTTACCAGCCTCTTTCTATTTTCTCACCCTGAAAAAAAAAAAAAAAAAAAATGCCTAAAGATCTGAGTGAGTTTGAAAATTTTTGACGTCTAGACGACTGGGTCAGAGGAAGGAACAGTGGTGAACCGGCGACAGGGTCGTGGGCGGAGTGAAGGCTGGTCCGTGTGGTCCGATCCAAGAGACGAGCTCCCGTACTTCAAACTGCTGAAAAAGTTCATGCTGTTAATGATCGAAGGGTCACGACTGTTTTAGCAGCAAAAGGGGACCAACACAATATTAGGCAGGTGGTCATAATGTTATCGATGTTTAAGCATCTCAACGGTTTTTTTTTTATGTGGAGCGTTCGCCATACACACTCCTGTGAACAAGATGTTACTATTGAAACGACTACGTAATTGAACTTAAGGAACGTAAACCCGTGATTTGGATCTGCGCCTCAGTCAGAGCCGCTGTTATAAAGAATTCACCCATAAAATACTCATTTCAAGCAAAGCGCCACACGTGTGATCACATGATTATCATGTCTATCGTGTTATTGTGCGAATGTTCCTGCATCTTCTCCTGCATGGAAGGAAGTGGAACAGTCTGTGATTGGAATGTGAGGAACTCCCTGATGATGTTGTGTGCTCTGCACAGATAGCTACTGTGGCGAAGATGCTCGGTGGCAGGTAATTGGGTGCCAGTGATGCATTGGGTGGTTTTCACACATCATGGAGCTGCCATACCACACTGTGATGGAGTTGCTCAGGACATAGTTTGAAGGTTACATCCTGTGACTTCGGTGTTATAAAGTTCTTTCAGGACATCACAGGTTTGACTTTGAGTTTATCGAGAACTTACAGGTTGTGAAATTCAAGTTGGTTCGTAACAGGCTGGTTTTGATTTAATGATCCCTCATCAATGTAAAGTAATAAATACATGTACAAATATATTTCCTTGTTCTCATTTCTCGATCATTTACAAAGTTAACTCTGTAAGAATATCAATGACTAATACTAAAATCCTATTTTGTATTAGACTCAACTACACTCGTTCAATGTGTCACTGATCATGACTATAACATAAAAACTATAAAATACTATAATATAAAACTATAATAGTCAGGCTATACTCAGTATCAGTTTACTCCGTACTATCACTCCAGATCAGTGTAAACATACACAATATAGAACCTCCTAATACTCAAGTCGTAAGAAATAACATCTCCCTCTAACAATGTCCATTAAGAATCATTAAATATTAATACGGTCCTCTTTCTGATCACCAGAATCTGGAATCACAATGACGGGGGCGGAGCCAGGGGTGGCCACGGCCACCACGGCCATAAACACGGCCACTCCACTGGCCACCCTGCTCATATTTGCATTTTTAAAGGACGAAAATAAATGTTTAAATATTGATCTATATCGAAATTAAAATGGTAAAATATCGATCGTGTCAATGCGATAATGTTTGGACCGCGTTTTTCTTTTTTAAATAACGTGGTTTTTCAGCATTCATAAAAAGTGTGAGACAAGAAGTACAGGAGTAAATTATTGTAGCAATAGCACATTGTACATCATTGTAATATTGGGCAACGACAATACTTTTAAAAAGTATTATAAGGCTGGATGAGTGCCATGTTCGTTTGCATAATGATATTTTCTCAGAGTAACTGCTGGCCCCCTGCCTGGTCACCCCTATAAAATATCCCTGGCTCCACCACTACACAGTGATAGCACAAAAAAAAAATTTTCATTAATTCATTTGACTTACATATGTATTAAAATTGGGGAGAAATGGAATTACTTTTGGAAATGCTTTTTTTCAATTGGTATTTGGTAAAGACACGTTTGTGTGTGAGCTTTTTTTTATCATTTACTTTACAATAATAATTGTTTTTTTACTATTTTGAAATAATGTAATTAATCTTTTTGTCATGGTTTCAGTTATGCATATTAATACATTTTTCTTTTATTATTTTAGTGCCTCAGTTGCTTATAGGGTGCAATCATTTTTAAAGAAAAAAATCTGAATCAGGAAAGAAAATGTTGCGAAAATAAATTAATTTAAGCAGCAGTGGGAAAAGTCAGTACTCCGCCATACTGATTCGATTTGTTTTCTGTAACGAGAGCTTTAAAGGCATTAACAGAGTTAAACCTTAGCCCATCGATCAGTCAGGCCCATCGGCTCGGCCATGTCGGTTTACGCCATGCGGTCAGGGAGCATGAGGCTGTCTCTCCCTTGCAGTGCCAGTAGAGGGAGCTGGCGAGGTGGTGGGTGCCGATGCGCCGCTCGCTGGTCTGTGTGGCTGTCTGGCTGACGTCTCTGTCTCCTCCTCTCTTCCGGCAGTTCATGGCATCAAGTGGACTTGCAGCAACGGGAACAGCAGCACCGGCTTCTCGGCTGAGCAGCTGGTGCAGCAGATCCTGGACAGCCACCAGACCAAGCCACCTCCCCGGACTCACAACTGCCTCTGCACGGGGACGCTGGGTAAGGGAAATGCCGGGCAGAGGAAAGACATGGCATGATGGAAAAGATTTATATTGGGCTTGACCAAGAAATGATGTAACATTTTGAAAGTCAAAGAGTAAATGATATTATTCCATTCGAATCAAATGATGGCAAAGTAACGAATGGACAAAGCGACAGAAGATGCAGACGGGTTATATTTTATTTCTGTCTGAAGGGGATTTTTTTTTATTTTTATGAGGTGAATACATGAGAGGGTGTTTTCTCAGTGCGTGCTGAATCCACCCTTCTTTCGGCACCAAATTTCCTAGAAGTTGCATCATTTTGCCGTACTGCGTTTAAACAATTACACAAAGATGAGAATTTGTTACTTTGAAACAAACGATGTTTTGATTTATCCGTTTAATGTTTCTCAGATGGAGGATATGGATGAGCACAAATTCATTTCCAGGAACACTTACAGTTGATAATCCCCCGATGATTTTTTTTTTAAGTAAATATGATTAATGAGAGCTCATATTTAATCATTTGCACTTGGATTAAACATGTTAAGAAATTGTACTCAACTCCTTAAATGTCTCCATTTTAACAGGATGTAAAGCAAAAATTCAAGATTAAGAGTTTTTTATGAATTTAATCAATTTTATATGAAAGGTGAAAGTGAATTTCATGCATAATTAATATTGAGATTTTATTGCTTGCATCTTTTGTATTTATTGCCATGCTCCAGGATGCAATTGAAGAGTAGTTTGGTGCAGTATAGATATTTATCACTAGATGGCAGTCTTGCTGCACATATACAATTATTCCCACTATCCCTTAGCAGGGGAACATAGGATTATTATGGTTAATGTATACTGTATATATGAAAAAAATGATGTGCCACTTAAAACATAATAATTGTATTAAAGGTCTGAGGTTCATCACCAATATTGGCAACATGTTAAAAATTTGCTTTTTGTAGATATAAAAATATATATGCATATATTAACTGTACAAGCAGCAAAAATTCAGACCCTCAAAAATGAATCTCTAATGTACATATTCTAACCATTACATATGTTTATGTGTTCCAAATGTCCACAGGTGCTGGTAGCAGTCTGCATCACAAATGTAACAGTGCCAAACACCGCATTATCTCCCCAAAAGTCGACCCACGCTCTGGAGGTGCTTACAGCAGCACTCACTCCGAAGTTCAAAACAGTGATGTCTCAGAGGGCAAGACAGAGCACACACATGGATCAGGCAAAAATGGCAGGTCGACGGGCGATGGTCCAGGTGGATCTACTGCACGAGAAAAGAGGAACAGCAAAGGAGCGAAACCGGCTCTACTTCATCAGAACAGTATGGAGGTGTCCTCCACTAACCAGGTTGAAGTTCCAGACACCACCCAGAGCTCACCAGTCTCCATTAGCAGCGGGCTAAACTCCGATCCAGATATAGCTGACAGCCCCGTGGTGACAGGAATGAGCCACGTGGCCTCCGTCATGAGCAGCCTCTCCCAGTCCGCTACTGTCTTCATGTCAGAGGTCACGGGTGAACCCGTCTACAGCATGTCTCCCACTGGAGATCCTAATGCTCATCTACTTGGCCCTGACACGGCCTCGAGCAGCTTGGTGCTGGCAGTTGCTGCTGATAGTCACAAATTTGCTTTTCCGGGGGCTGTGGGATTAGGAGATGTAGGGTCTGCAGAGAGGTTGGCTATGCTTTCTGCAGCTAGCATGTCAGAAGAGCTGGTCCTCTCCAGCAACCTTGAGTCCGGGAGCATCAAGCTGCCTGAAACCACCATGAACTTTGACCCAGACTGCTTCCTCAATAACCCTAAACAGGGACAGACGTATGGGGGAAATGGGCTGAAGACAGAGGTCAGCAATGCCAGCAGTTGCAGCAATGGAGGAATGCGCTGTTCACCTCCTCTTGCTGATAATGGTTACGGTTTCAATGCCTCGCTGGTCAAAAATATAAAAACGGAAGATACATCATTCGAACAGCAGCTGGCCAAAGAAGGTGGTTACCAGGTCGGAGAGGTGGTCAGTGGTGCAGCAAGCATGTCCAGCTCCTCAGGCAGTGGCTCTACCCAGAGTTCCTTAGCTCTAACCCCAACTAGCTCATTGCTTCCATCTGGTGGTGGCCTGAGCCCTAGCACTACACTGGAGCAGATGGATTTCAGTGCTATTGATGCCAAACAGGATTACTCTTCTACTATGATGTCTGCTACAAGCTACAGTCAAGCTATACCAAGTCCTCAGCTGGCTCACCAGAGCCACTCTCCAAGCTTCTTCCTGCAGGGTTCACCGCAGTCCACCCAGACTCATGCCCACCAGAACACTAGTATTTCTGCTCAGAACTCGCATGACTCTGCTGCTTTCATGGGTTTGTCTGTGGTTAAGACTGATTCGACAGGCACCAATGGGCATCATCAACACCACCATCATGCTCACCAAGGCCAGCACACCGCGTCCAACTGCAACGGAAGCTCTCCAGCAGAAAGAAATGGGCAAGGTAGCACTCTGCAACTTCTGCAGTACCAAAATCGCTTCACAGGTGCCAGCAAGGAACATGAGGAGGTTGGAAGCCTGGAACAGCCCACCAACTCAGAAGGGCAGGACACAGGTGAGCAAGAAAAGGACACAGAAGACTTGCTGAAGGCAGGAGATCACCTGCAGCACTGTGTCGGAAATGGGGCAGATGGCAACGGAGCTACAGAGCACTACCTCCAACAACCAGAAGGCACTAATCTGGGAGCAGGAGTAACTGGCAGAACAGGAACGGGTACTAATAATGGAGCTCTGTGTAATGGTACCGATGTCAGCAGGGCAACTGGCAGTCCACATCAGCAGCTCCAGCCTCTACTACAAGGAGCAGGGCTTGTCCAGGGGCTCTTTAACAACATAGCAGCCCACCAGGCTCTGGCCACAAGTGGCGCCAGTGGAGGAGGATCCATGGAGATCAGCCTTGATCACTTTGATGTCTCTTTTGGGAATCAGTTTTCAGACCTCATCAACGATTTCATTTCGGTAGAAGGAGGAAACAATGCAGTAATCGGGGGACAAACAGGCAACACACTCTACAGCCATCAGATAATGGCACACTCAGGCACAGAAGCTCAAGTGTCATCCGGGGCGACCACCCAACAGGTTGCTGAGGAAGGACCCACCCATGGAACTACAGGGTACAACTCTGCAGAACTCTGCCTCCAGCCCTGTTGCAGCCCTCAGTCTGCCCAGCCTGGGTCACTGGGAACAGACAATGGGCAGTTATCATACATGCAAGTAGAGGAGGTCGTGTCTGCAGCTGTGGCTCATGGGACCATGGGGATGCTTCAGAACACTGCGAGACTCTTTGTGGTGACAGACTACTCACCGGAGTGGTCTTACCCAGAGGTGAGTAAGTAACTTGATCTGTCTGGTTTGATGTTTGAGGTGCTGGAGACAATGGGATACAATTTCTGAGCTTGAGGTACTCACTGTTCAGAGTTCTTCATGTTCTCACAATGTTTAGATTAGGTTTTTTTTTTTTTTTTTTTTTTTTTTTTTTTGTAGTTTGTTCATGTTTTATAAAAACCACAAGATGGCAGCAAAAATCAAGAAAATAAACGAGACAAAGCACTAGTTTAATACTACTAGTTTAAATCACCTGGAAATCTCGTGTCAAGATCATGAAAAAAGAATTTCTTTTGTACAATGAAATGCTTAAGCAAACTACAGCAAATATCAAACATTAAACAATATTAAACAGTAAAAAAAATAATAAGGAAAAGTGAGGAAATAAGGAAAAGTGAGGCATAATGAGGAATAAGAAGGTTCTAATTATCTACAAGTGTTTGCAGAAAGTTTGCATAGTTTGTACGTATAAAAATAAATATTTGCATATATGACATTTTTATAAAACAAAATGGGTGATATATAAGATGATGGTGTACACAGTAGCATATTATAATGCATGGCCGATTGGACACGGAAACAAAAGAGCCAAAAAACTAAGTTTTAACGAAAGTAATTCAGTAACTCATTTCAAATGTACACGACATGTACACTATAATAAATGACTCAGACATATTATTTACAAAATGTCCTGCTCTATCACTCTCAACACTCTGATTTTAGCAGTGGATGGAGAGTAAGACGTGTGTTTATATGTTGTAGGGTGGAGTAAAGGTTTTAATCACAGGACCATGGCAGGAGGCCAGCAGTGACTACACATGCCTGTTTGATCAGATCACAGTTCCTGCCTCTCTCATTCAGCCTGGAGTGCTGCGATGTTACTGCCCGGGTAGGACCTCAGACACGACGTGCATGCACCATTCTGCACAATCAATTTAAAGAGTTTTTAATAAACTAAAATCTGTAATTATTTTCCTTTCATATTCAGGAAGGTGGGTTTTTTTGCCGTAGATAGCAAGATGTTTCCAAATGCCATTAATTAGAATATATTTTACACAATTAGGACAGATAAAGCTACCCTGGTACAGGTGTTATCCTTTACACTTATCTCGTTCATACACCTGAACAGCTATGGGGTTAAGGGCCTTGCTCAGGGGCCCAGGACAGGCAGCTTGGTGTGGCTGGGATATGACCTCTCGAGATCCAAAGTCCAATAACCCCTAAGCTACCACCTCCCATAACCCGTGTCTGACATGAAGATATAATATTTAATATAAAATTAGTATATGATTTGAGCATTTTATGGCCACCGCTTTTAAAAAAGAAAAATACAAAAATGTTAATATTAGTCATGATATTTTGAGAGAGAATAAATCTCATAATAGGACCAGACGTCTGTGGACGCCTGACCACGGCACTCATATGTTGTTCTAAACTTAGGAGTAGACAATTGTACAGAATGTTGTAGTATTCATTTTTTACTATAGAAACTATATGGTCTGAACCTGTTCCAGTGTTATAATTGTCCGGTAGAACCCGAGTTGTCCGGCACAGAGCCCGACCTCCTCATCGGGATTAACTAGAACATGACTGGTACCCACAAAAACAAATCTCCAGATTAATCATTACAGAATTATTATTATTATTAATTACTATTTGTTTAAGGGCAGAGCTGAAGATTAGTCATAAAAAAATCATGATATGTACATACCGGAAGCATTTCTAGCTCTATAAGGAACACAGTAATTCATGGAGTAATGTCTTTGAGGAGCACTGCACAAGCAGTAGAACCGTAACAGTAAACAGAGCATGTGTTTCCTGCTGTAGCTCACGACACAGGCCTGGTGACCCTTCAGGTTGCAGCCAGCAGCCAGATCATCTCCAACTCGGTGGTGTTTGAATATAAAGCCCGCGCTCTCCCCGCCCTGCCCACCTCTCAGCATGACTGGCTCTCCCTGGACGGTATGTCGCCTCATTCACTTCATACATTGTTCAATGAGGTGCTGCTGCTTTTTACACTGGGATTCATGCGATTCATTGGTCAGTTTATCTTCGTTCTGATCTTGAATTCCTCTCTGCGTTGTTACTTTTTGTGTCGTTTGGTTGATACGGCACATTTCTGAATGTTTTCTGCCTGTCATTAATAGCTGCTGGATTGTTTGTGTGTGTGTGTGTGTGTGTGTGTGTGTGTGTGTGTGTGTTTGCTTTTAACACTGGAATGTCAGTCACAGTATGAGAACAATAGTACAAAGATAAAATGACTAGTAGCTGTGTACAACTGTGGTATCTAAACCCACCCCATACACACACATTAAAGGCCCATGGGTTTGTGTATTCATTAATATGTGTATTTGTATCCCAAATTACATACAATCCCAATTCCGAAAGAGTTGGGATGCTGTGTAAAATGTAGATTTAAAATATTTTGCAAATCTCATAAACCCATATTTTATTTACAATAGAACATAGAAAACATAAAATGTTTAAATTGAGGATATGTACCATTTCAAAGAAAATAAATGAAGTCATTTTGAATGTGATGGTTGCAACGTGTTCTATAAAGTTAGCAGCTGAAGGAACGAGGAACATTTTGAAACTAATTAAGCTCATTGGCAACAGGTCAGTAACATGACTGGGTATAAGAATAGTATCTTAGAGAGCCATAATTTTAGCTGCAAAATCTGGAACATTTTTTCAGAATCTTGTGAAGACTTTCAATATTTCATCATCTACATTACATAATATCATCGAAAGATTCAGAGAATCTGGAAAAAAAAAAGCTTTGCACAAGAGACAAGAACAAAAATCAATATCGGATGCCCGAGATCTTCAGGCTTTTAGGCGGCACTGCATTAAAACCAGGCATGGGCTCAAAAATATCTCCAGAAATCATTGTCTGTGAAAAGAGTTAATCTTTCATCATCCAAAAATGAAGGTTAAAGCTTTATCATGCAAAGAAGAAGCCATATGTGAACATGATCCAGAAATGTTTCCGTCGTTCTCCAGATTAAATTGAATGGGCATCTTTTACACCTGGAAAGGCTCCATCAATGCTGAAAAGTTTATACAGGTTTTAGAGCAACATGTGCTTTCATCAGGATGATTCAGGGAAGGTCTTGCATATTTCAGAAAGACAACGATACACGATACACTGACTGCCATGACTTGGTAGTTGAAGAGACAGAGTACCGAACTGGCCTGCCTGCAATCCAGATCTTTCACTATTTGAAAACATTTGGCGCATTATGAAGTGAAAAATATGACAAAGAAGACCCAAGACAGTCGAGCAGCTAGACTCGCAGATGGGACAATTTTCCTATACACTATGCACTTACAGAATACCCTAAAAACCTATAAACATCGAGTGTAATTTTTTTTTTCAGGGGTAATAACATCTCAGATTGATAAGCAATGTTTTTTACTTACCCCAATAGATAAGCCGATAAGCTGTCAATAACAAAAAATGTAAAAAGCTTGTAATGAGCCATGTTTGCCGGTTGAATTCTGTGATTTACCATTTTTAGCTCTTTATGCGATAGCTACTATAATGTCTACGTTAAAGCCCATAAAATACAACTATAAAAAGAGGGAACATTTATTTTTGTCGGAAAATTTACGGTTAATTTTTGTTTTTAAATAGTTAATATTTGTTCTCTGGTCTGTATCGGCTTTGATACAGAATTTTTTTATGCACAACATTTTTTTTATAATTTTTTTTTTTTTAAACGCAGATTTAAAGTGTAAAAAAAACGTGTATGCTACTTCAGCAAAAGTTGATATATTTTCAAGCAAGATCATTTAAAATGATTATCATTACTTTAAATAAATAGTGAACAATTCAGGACTGTTATTCAGGAAGAGTAGGATCCGATCGTAACTCGTATTTAGCTTCATGTGTTTTCTTTTTGTCTGATTTTTCTTCCTGGGTTGTAAAAGTATGTTAAAAGCAGTGAGCACTAGTTATCGTGGACTAAAATAATTCGTATGTGTGTGTGGTTTTATCTTTCGATCCTTGACCTGATAAATGGTTTTGATAATTTAAGGGTCTGCTGTAAGGTGCATGATTTAGAAGAAGAAAAAACACCTTTCTGTTCCAGATGCATACATAATAATTGAGATACGTGCTATAATGTTTATTCTGTAAGCCTTTGAGAATAAAACGCATTTCTAAGTGGAACATTAACATTCGCACATTGAGCGCGAGGGAGAAAGTGTCCCTTCTTTCTTCCTTGTTCATTCTTCCAAGGCACAGATGTGCACAACGCGTGTGTGTGTGTGTGTGTGTGTGTGTGTGTGTGTGTGTGTGTGCTGTAGAAGGGGGGTGGTGAGGCTAAAGCTCACAGTGACAGGATGGTGCTATGAGCACAGCTGCAATGCAGGGGCCCGTAGCAGGACCACGTGTCCGAGTGATGGTCAGGTAACGCCGGCACAGTGTGGCCTATTATTGTGTCAATGTACAGCAGTGTATAGCTTATGCAAAACAAAGGTACCGAGAGGAACTGTGTTAAAATGCGTAAAATGCTGAGTAGGTGGCAGGGCTCTGTTTGTGTTTAAAGTGATGATATTGCTCTTGAAAGTGTCTGTTTCTCCTGGAGAACCAAGCTGAGCTTTATTTTATTTATCTTACATTAAAAACGGCATAAAATTACTGTATAAAGACAAATTTGCTGTTTATTAACAGGACTAGTTGTTGCAGTGTTTGCTAGAGAAGAGAGTTAATAGAATGGGAATAAATATCATGCAGCCTCGTAGTGACAGCTATAAAATGGATATGATTAGCATTTATTTGCGTTACCAGTCAGTCCAGGCCTGGATCTGCTGTGTCAGCAGTTAGGTCATTAGTGCAAGAAAAAAGAGGAAGATTTTGAGGACTGCTGAAGATCTGCTTAAAAACAAGTTCCATGCTATCAGTAATCTGAACTTTCCATCTCAGGCGGCATCCATGTTAATCCAGACTGATCTGAAAGCTGTTTTATTTTTTGGTTTTGTTTTCAAAACTTTGTCGTCTTGAGAAAGCATCCCTTCTGAATACGTGTGTTTTCCCACTGTGTTTTCAAATTGATCCACTTGTCTTCTCAGAGTGGACTGTTTTGTAGAACAGGATGAGTTTCAAATTTAATCTGTTTTAATGTATAAAATAGATTTCAAATATGTCCATGTTTCATGAAACCCATTTTGAGAAGCTTTGATATCAGCTCATCTTCATAAAGTCCTTATTTACAAGCACATACATATAAATTAGGGCTCCACTACTAATCACATACTGTTCACTTTTAAATATCCAACGATTTTAAAAACACGCCCCTACCTGGCAGATATAAGCCGAATGTTGATTTTCTCTCCTATTTTAAGATGCTGCATAATTGCGGACCAGCATTCGCTCTGCCCCAGATTCATATTATTTCATGTATGAACACGAGGAGTTATTATTGCCCCTAGTGGTCATACATGAGAAATGCCAAAAGGCTAATTGACATCCATAGGGACAGGAAGCAGTCTGCCCCATGCTCATGGGAGAAGCAGCAGACAGGACTGTTAATGTGAGTGCTGCTAGATTGTGATTGTTCGAAAATTCTTTACAATCACCAAAATCATGTTTTATAGCCTGCAGTGCAGTACACTGTGTCTGTACAAACTACAGATAATACAAAGTGTCAATACAACAAAATTATAGGAGCAAATTTTTAAAAAGTTTCTTTCTCCACTGGTCATTAATTATTTTTTATCATGAAATGATTTTAAAATAATAATATATGATATAATAAAAAAAAACATTTAATACTTACTGTGTATATTTATCATACTGAGAACCATCACAGCATCATGGTTGGATGGATATACAATACATTCTTTATATTTTTTATAAATAATTCATACTGAATTACTTAAAAAAAAATCATTTATGCATCAACAGATTTTATTATTACTATTCCTACTACTATCTGTAACGGCTAGCTAGCTAATGCAATATTCTTAAGACAATGCAAGTTTATAACCCTATAGAGATTATTAATATACAGTACTGCACATGTGTAAATCAAAGATAATAAAGAAAATATAGATGTTTAAATATATAATGCAATGAAGGGTTTTGTACATTAAAATATATTTACAGAAACAAGTAAAGAAGTTTTTTTCTGAACTGAAAGAAAATGACCGATGAGTGGAAAATCATTAAAATCATTATTATAATTACTTTTAATAATTATTAGTTCAAGTGAGAAAGTCATATTTTACAAATTACACAATAAACCATGGTTGTGTTTTGTTTTTGATGGGTTTTTTTGTTGTTGTTTGTTTGGTTTTCTATTTGCTTTGCATAAGCGTGTGCAAAACCTTCACCTGATGGGTGTTTGAGACTTATGGATGAGTTGTTTTCAGTGTTTCTTGGTGTGTCTTTGCATAACTCCACTGAAGAACTATTTCTCTTTCATATAATCTGAGCTGTTAGTCATCAGTAGGTATAGTAACAATATTCAGTGATTTCTAAACTCGTTTGAGTTTTCCTGCACAAATTAAAGTAGTAAAAATCACCTTAAAGCAAAGGAACAAATGTTTTATTAGTTTAATTGTACATTAGTTTATTATTTCACTAATGTTTGAGTAAAATATACTTTAAAACCTGCTTTCAGGGTGGAAGTTATTGAGTCTCGCTCTAGTGTGGAGGCTGTGTGACTGTTCCAATTTCTTCATTTCTGCATGTTTGGAAATCTTATGTTATGACCCAAAAACTATCAGTTGAAAAAAAGAGTATATTTTAAATGGGAGGATAAAACACGTGCTGTTCATCCCTCTGAACTAGGGATTTTTTTTTTTTTTTGTTAATCAGGGATGTGTGTGAATCCAATCTTCTGTCTTTTATCTTTCAAAATCCAGCCTTCACACCAAATGAAATTCCACGAAAATGGCCTCACCACGACACACACACACACACACACACACACACACACACACACACACACACA
>JAAIIK010000109.1:3080993-3115645 GCA_014706435.1 Silurus glanis
ACACACACACACACACACACACACACACACACACACACACACACACACACACTGAACGCCGTTGCGTTCGGCGTGGACGCGCGAGAGAAAGCGCTCTCCGCTCCCCGCATTGTCATAATGCAGTGGGGAAAACGCGTTTATCCGCAGCGCTGCAGCTCCACAATCACAGGCACAAGCCAGACGAGGGGGCAGGGGTGCACAAACTAACTGCCCACTGACCCCCCGACACGCATCACACACACACACACACACACACACACCACCATCACACACTCACCACACCGCACAGCGAGCGCACAACACCGGGGTCTGGCTGCACAGAAGCGCTTTGTGTGCGTTCTCGGACCGGAGCGATGGCGCGACTCCGACAAAAGCACAGCGCCTCGTTTAGCGCCATCATGTGGACCTGAGTTTGTGTAGGAAGAAGAAAAAAATCCTTCTGCAGCAGTATAATCAGAGGAGCTGAGCAGAAAATAAAGCTAAAATGATGGAATGAGTGCAGCACGCCAGGCAGGGTGCGTCCTGTAGGCATCGCCTTTTGTCGGGTTTATTATTATTTATTTATTTTTTTACTATTATAAAAAAAAAAAAAAAGCGTGGCTCCTTTACACGCCGTGCTCACGTGTCGAGACTCGATAGTGATGCACCTCGTCATTTATTCTAATGGTGTAAACAGTGTTGGAGTTTGTTAAAGACCGAAAAGACCGCTTTCGGCTTCGCGCTTTTTGCGTTTAAGCGCATGGATGATAGAGGAGGAGGATAGAGGATAGAGGATGGAGGAGGAGGAGGGTCTTAATCTTCCTCTCCACTCCCCTCACTTCCACTTTGTTCTATTGTTGTTGGTTCTGTTGGTGAGCTGCTGTGTGCCAAAGCGCAGCAGAGAAGCATCTGTGAGTGACAGGAAGCAACACCAGGCGTTCCGGTTAGTTCTTATTCCTTCTTTAGATTTTTCTTATTGCATTTCTCTCTCTTATGTGTGTGTTTCTGTTTTTAAGTGCTCTTTATGGCGCGCACTAAAGTTGGACAGGGATGAAGCGCGTTGTTTATAAACTGATTTATTTTAGGTTTGCGTATAGTGCCATACTTTTACACGTGCGTAATGCAGACTGCAATTAAAGACACTTTATTATTGTCTGGAAGTGTAAATATGACCTACTTGTTTGTATTACTTGCACAAGTTGATTCAACATTTTGGAAGCCAATCAGGGTTTTTTTTTTTTTCCTGCCATTGATCCTCTGGTTGTGTCATAATTCTCAAAGTGCATACAAATTGTTTACCTTGGTCCTGGGTCATATAGCTCTGGATGTGGCTCGGATCAGTGGAAATATACAAGGACGAGCATGACTATCAGGATGACTGCTTTTTAGTCCAAAAGTGTTTCACAAAAAGACCTCAAGAAATGTAAATATTGGTCTGGGTTTTATTAACCAATCTTTCACTGAAGAGCCTTCACTTGTTGAGCTTTCTTCGTCAACAAGTCAGAGTAAATCGTGTAAAAAAAAAAAAAAAAAAATTCCTCCCTTTCTGAGAAGTTGGATCTGTAATCCAGCCTTCCTCTGAAAGTTCAAAGTTCCCTGTTCCACACTGATGAGATTTCCTGCTCGGATTTGTTATTAAAGCTTCAGTCTGGCCTCCCACGTCAGAGCGGCTCTGAACTCAAACTTATGTGTCAAGCCATCTCGTTTTTCAGAAGACAACACTAAACTGAGACAGAACGCTTGTCAAGGAGTGAGCTCACA
Source organism: Silurus glanis (assembly GCA_014706435.1). Classification (NCBI taxonomy): domain Eukaryota; kingdom Metazoa; phylum Chordata; class Actinopteri; order Siluriformes; family Siluridae; genus Silurus; species Silurus glanis. The sequence goes on from JAAIIK010000109.1 coordinate 3,082,734, forward strand.
CTTTTATCTCTACGCTATAACATTCTGGACCTGGAGGAGGAGGAAACAAACACCATGCTCTACCTGTCTCCATTCCTAAACACACCTCTTAGTAGAGAAACATCTTTCTTATAAACGAGACAACGTGACGTGAGTGTTTCTAGAAACCGGAGTGCATACTCCAATTTATTCTGATTTGTATTCTGATACATTACCTTTGTATCTGAAATGAACCCTGTCTCCACGAGGTCCCCTTTGATGAACAGTGTCATTACAAAACAAAAAAGCTTTGAGCCCAAGGAAAACAAAAACAGGAGAAAAACAGAAATTACACTGCTGTCCAGGTTTGTGTTTCTAAAACGTCACACACAGATCCTGAGTGTTCTTTTCCCTATTATTTTATGAAGAAGAACAGCCTGAAAGACAAGGCATCGTTGTACAGCCTTGTGTCCTACATGCAGTGTTTTGTCTGGAGGATGAACTCAGAGACTTAACACACACAATCAGTGCTGGGGATTTTGATCTCAGCTAATAGTATTACCCTAAATCCACTTCACCTCCCTTTGGATCTAAGACACAGGCACCTGTCCGGGGATGTAATCCACTGACTTCCACAGCATTAAGACCTGTTATCCCAGCTGAACTAAATCCTCCTGAGACACAATCACTATGCATTACTCTCAACTCCAAGCCAGATCATCAGAACACATAATCATGATGCTCTACAAACCCTAATCCTGTACAATATTCATTCATTTAGGTTTGTTTTATTTTTAATTCACATTTTATAGATTTTTTTTTCTCTATATTTCAGATTTATACGATTGTCACACCCCCCTTTTTTTTTTTGTAACATTTGAATAGTGCTTGAGTGAATAAATTCACATGCTGGACATGCTATCCGTGACTCATCTGTGGATTAAATCAGTAATCAAACAGCCAGCTGCATTTCCTTCAGCACAAGCAGAGCCCTGAGTGGCGAGCAGCAACAAGTGTGCGAGCGCCTCAGTAGAGTTTAGGACGAAGAAATGGTGCAAGATCCCCCACTTTAGAGCATGATGCAACATCGTGATGAAACAGGGAAACTGGGCTCTGCAGCAGGGTATATTAGAGTGAAATACACAGAGAGCCTGGCAACAGCGGCTTTAGCGTCTCGATTGCAAGCTGGACTAATGCAAGGCACATGAGATTGGACTGACCAGTTGGACCGCACGGGCCGGTGGACTTCCTGCTCTGATCTCTTATGCAACAAACCGATAAAGAGGGTAACGCTGTGCACTTGCTGTTTAATTTTCCTCAGTATTTCGATGTGTGCTTTAATCTGAGCTGTGTGATGGGGGTTTGTTTGCATTAGATTGTGATTGCATGGGAATTTTGATATTTAGATCTCTACATGGTATCACGTGCACTCACAGGTCTTGTGTTCTTGTTTTTGCTTTTTGGCTGATTTTTTTTTTTTTTAAGGAACAATGCTTTAAAAAGACATTGAAACAATGCGCTTGATTATTAAGGGGGGCAGGAATATATCAAAGATTTTCATTCTTTACACATCATTTAACAGAACCTGCACTTTGACTTTGACAGAGCAGTGTTGCACTGTGTGTGTAAAACTGCTCATGATGATAATATCTATATGCCACAGAGCAAAGGTTGCGGTCGGTCTTTACCGAAGCGCTGCCCCTTCGCCGATTCGAGCTGTGCCACAAAGCATTTAGTAGCCCGGTTGCTCTGTTTCTGCCCTCGTCTGATTCGCTGTCTCCGAGCTGTGGGAGGTGTCGTAAGAGGGAAGGGCTGAGCGTTGATTATGTCCAGGCATTGTTGTATTGTCCCTCCTTTCCTCATCTCCTCCTCCTCCAACCTGTTTTTGGCGTACGTGCACCGCATTCTGAGTCACTCCTAGTGGACAGAGAGAAAGAGAGAGAGAGAGAGAGAGAGAGAGAGAGAGAGAAGGGAGGGAGAGGGAAACGAACAGCAGGTGGAGATGACATCATCTGCACTGCACCAACACTGCAGCACTGTTCGAACAAAGGCAGCTACAGCTAACATAAAGTCTCTCTCTCTCTCTCTCTCTCTCTCTCTCTCTCTCTCTCTCTCTCTCTCTGCCTGTTGATAGAGTGGAATTGTGCAGAACACACACACACACGCACGTGTACGGATTTTTATAAACGTCCTGTTGTGGGTTTTTTTGCTCTTCACGTCCATTAAACAAAGCCTATTTCCATGCTGCACCTCCATTTCAGTGTTAAATAAAAAAATAAAAAAATGTCTTCTAAATAAACGTGTATTAATCCCAAAGCCTGATATTTTTGTCCTGAGAAGAATATATCCACAGTTCAGTTTAGGAGAAACCTATAGATGGTCTCTAACACTCTTCGACTCGTCTCCTGTTCGTTCCATAGACAACCAATTCAGAATGTCGATCCTGGAGCGCCTGGAGCAGATGGAGCGCAGGATGGCGGAGATGTCTGGCCAGCAGCAGCAGCAAAGCAGCGGAGGAACATCTGAAAGTGGAGTAACGGGAGGAGGAGGAGAAGGAAGAGGCAATTCCGATCAAACACAAGTGTGTATATTCACATTGTTCACAATTTAACAATAAGTCAGTTTGTTACTTGGTCGGGGGGGGGAGTCAATACATTTTCCCTTATCATATTTAATACTCCAAGTAACAAGGGTTGTTGTAATAAGTTATTGTTGCTATAGTAACCTGCCTACATAAAAATAGTAATGTGATTATATGGTAACACACAGATTGTAATGTATATCTGATGCGATGTTCCCTCAGCTCTCCCCAGGTCATAGTCAGGGACAAGCTGGAAGCTCCTTTGAGAGCCGTGTCGTGGTGGTGTGTGAGAAGATGATGAACCGTGCCTGCTGGGCAAAATCCAAGCACTTAATCCACTCCAAAACGTTCCGGGGTATGACCCTGCTCCACCTGGCAGCTGCCCAGGGTTACGCCAACCTGATCCAGACTCTCATCAAGTGGCGGTAAGCGTGTTTTTAGAGTCGTATCTAAAATACCGTCCATAGTATTGGAGCATGGTGCTGATATAGATGTTTTTTTTCCACAGCACTAAACATGCAGACAGCATTGACCTGGAGTTAGAGGTGGATCCTTTGAATGTTGACCACTTCTCCTGCACCCCATTGGTGGGTTTTCAGTGTCTGAGTAAAATGTTGTATTTTTATGTAAAGCAAATGTTCTCTAACAACGATATCTTGACATGTTTTTCCCCCTAGATGTGGGCTTGTGCTTTGGGTCACACCGAGGCAGCAGTGGTTTTGTATAAGTGGGATCGGCGCGCCCTGGCGATCCCCGATTCTCTCGGACGCTTACCGTTGGCCACGGCGCGATCCCGCGGCCACACCAAGCTGGCTGAGTTTCTAGAAAATCTTCAGAAGGAAGAACAGCAGCAGACTTCTGCCGCCAACATGTCTTTTTCCTCCTCTACAGATAGCTCCACCACAGAGGGCTGGATGACCGTTTGGGGAAGTGAGACCGCTTCTGGGATAAGAGCGAGCAACAGCGCTAGCTCTGCTCCAGGCTCAAACCAAGGTGACCAGTAATGCAAAAATTATGTAAATTATATATGATCATATTTTAACTGAGCTTAAAAAATTATTAGCTGGATTTAAAGTATGATTCCACCGTTCTATCTGCAGATTTAAGGAGACCCAGGTCTGAATCTTCCAGTTTCTACAACAGTGAAATCCAAGGCGATGCCCCGTTAACCAAGAAACACAAACCCAATCCTGAGATACACCAGGCAAGGCCAAGCAAACCCGGGGCTACCCCTGTGGGTATGGGAGAGCAAGTCCACAAGACTAAAACATGCCCTGCTAAAGCAGCCAAAGCTGGTACGGTGGAGTCAGGAAAAGCAGACAAGGCTCAGACAAAGTTGAGTTCGGCTTGCGGAGGCGGGCGATGGAGCAGCAGACAGACCTCAGGGCGCAGAGGGCCTATTGGAGGACTTGCTAAAGAAAGGTTGGCGAACAGGCTGAGGTTACGAGAAGCATCCGGAACGGGGTCAGTCTCCGAGCTTCTGTTGGGGCAAGAGGATCTGGAGAACACAGGTGACCTCCAGGTGTGGAAATGCACATTGCTATCAAAAACCATTTCGCTAGTTAACATGTCTAGTCAAATAAATTGCATTTATTCCTTAGATATCACATTCTTATATTAAAAACAGATTTGATGAGGGGATTTTCAGAATTAACGACTGAATTCCTCCATGTTTCAGTTGAATATGATGACTCTGGCCGAGCACATCATCGAAGCAACGCCTGATCGCATCAAGAGCGAAAACTTTGAGGCCACGGAGTCAGCACCTCTGGATAGCGTTGAGGTCAACAGCACTATGAGCTGGTTAGCTACTTACCTCGGAGATGCAGAAAGGTACTACACTCCTTCTGTGTACCGTGAAGGACTCATTATACCGTGTCAGATGTGCGGGGGAGCAGGTTTTTATCCCAACCGAGTCCACACCAAATTTTACCTGTTTAAATCGAATGATTTTTATTTCCAATGGACTATCAGGTGTAGCCTATGATTGGTTGGAATGAAAACCTGCACCCACACCGACCCTTTGTGGAAAAGACTGGACACTCTGCCATATGTCATGTGCAGTGGTGGACGAAGTATTTGAGTTAAAGTAGAGAGGCACTCTGTAAAATGTGACTCCAGTAAAATAGTCTCTTTAAACTTTCACTTGAGTAAAAGTACAAACGTTTTTGCCTTCAAATGTACTTAAGTATCCAAAGTACTGTGATTTATTATAACTATAATGTCCCTATTATCATTTTTATCACAAGACTCTTTAATCAACTCAGTTTATGTGAAAAGACTCGAATGTGACTCTCAGCACACTTGTCAGGGTGCGAGAGAAACGGGAGGCGGAAGCCGGAGTACAGCTCGCTCGGGTTTTATTGACAAGAGTGAGGGAGAAAGATAAACACAAGCACACACACACACACACACAGGTCCTTAAGAGAGTCCGAGGTGCGCTTGGGGAGAAGCGTAGCTGATCCGAAATGCGCGGGGAGGAGAAACGCAGCCGGTACCGGATAGTGGAGTCCGAACGGAACGGAAAACGTAGGGTACTGCATGCAACCATGAAACCATGCAGCAGTACGTAACACCTAACACATTCAATAACGAACAAGGGAGGGAGTGAGAGTGAGGAGCTTATGTAGAAGCGGGGTGGAGTGATGATGAGCTCCAGGTGTGCGTAGTTAAGCCTGGAGCTCCAGAGAGAGCGGAGGCATGAGTGACAACGAGCTCCAGGTGACCGTGGTTAAGCCTGGAGCTCCAGGGAGAGCGGAGGCATGAAAGCCACAAAAGGGGGCGTGGCAGGTGGATCCCTGACAACACTGATCTATTAATAGAGTAATATTAATGACTCAAACACTGATTGATTTCTATTACAATTATCATCAGATTTTATTAAAGTTGCCCAAATGGAAATACTTCAGTAAAGTACAGATACGTGACAAAGCTTTTTTAATACAGAAACAAATGACATTGAATTCATTAATGCCTGCCACTGGTCATGTGTTTTGATTGAAATGTAATCAGAAATTAATTCAAGCATCTTTTATTGTTCCAGGTTCATATACAGTAAGCCGGTGGCATGCTCCACGGGACTCGGAGACAGCCACGCTGGCAGCCACCCGGAATCTGAAGGTCCTTTCGGGAAGCTCGGACTTCCGTCTCCAGCAGACTGGAGTGCATTTCTTAACGTCCCTCACAGCAGAAAGGAGCGTGATTTAACCCAGCTGGCGCTGTCCGACCACGAGCAGAGAGAGCTGTACGAGGCCGCCCGCCAAGTCCAGAGCACCTTCCGCAAGTATAAGGTAGGGGCCTATCTGGATCCAGGAACATCTCTGTATCACTGCTCATGTAGGCTGTCATGGTGTTTATTTTATTTTTTTTCGGTGTTCAGTGTGGCCTGGTTTCAGTCGTTGTGCTGTATTGTGTGGTGTTGTAAGGTAAACCCAAGATATAAACCAGATCTCTCAGGTTCCATTGGGGTTTTAAAAGGTGAAAACATGGTTTGTGTTTGGATTTGTGCTTAAGAGGCATTGCAGTTAAGCATGAGGAGTCTTGCTTGAGCTGAGCATGGCCTGCCTACAGGAAATGACTGCACTGCTCTCTATATGTGTATATATATATTACTATTTATACAGTTTGTGTTATGTGTGTGTGTCCCATTCCTAAATCTATAACATACTGCCTTACATCTCCAGAGGATGCTGTAGAGTTTCAGGTACTTTGACAAATCAAAGTGGACTTCCCGGCCAGCCTGAAAACGGAATCTAATGCCATCTCCGTGGTCATGCATTCGCAGGCCCGCTGTGAATACTAACCTGTCCCCTCTCCTGTCCTCTCTTCCTCTCTTTGCCTCTTCCCTTATTCCCTTCCTCCTGCAGGGGCGTCCACTCAGAGAGCAGCAGGAACTGGCAGCTGCTGTTATTCAGCGCTGTTATAAAAAGTACAAGCAGGTAGGCTCACAAACCTGGAGATGTTCTCCTGTACAGTGCTTTACTCTAGTCAGTGTTTGCTATACCTTCATCTGCTTCCTCTTTCTTCCACAAGCTGTCATGGATAGCCTTGAAGGTAAAACGAACGTTATTTTTAAAGGACATACAGAAAAGGAATCAGAAATGAGTCAGAGATTAATGACAAAACATTACATTTTGTAAGTGACAGGTTATTGCTGTGTTTGCTATTACCAGCTTATTTTATACGGCCTTCATTGGTCGTTATCTTATTTTTGTCTTATTGCCTCTTTCTCACTTTAATATTTAAGATGGTTACAATTAAAAAATGTTACATTTTTGACAACAGACTAATTATTCTAGACGTCTGTCATGTGCAGTTTGTTTTCATGTCAAACCACAAAACATTCAAGACTGAAATCATCACTGCAATATTTAATGTCTCTTATTAGAAATCAACAAATGTATACTTTAGAACAGGGAACATATTCTATATTTATTTCATACTCATAAGCTACACATTCACACAGTGTATTGAGCACCTATAAAGTGTGTATTTTGCACAATACAAGTGATTTCTAGCTTGAAGTTCCCTGGTGGTCTAGTGGTTAGGATGCGGCGCTCTCAACACTGTGGCCCGGGTTCGATCCCCGTTCAGGGAACCAACCCCAGCCATTAGGGTTGCACAAGCCTTAGTGCCGGTCCCAAGCCCGGATAAATGGGGAGGGTTGCGTTAGGAAGGGCATCCAGCGTAAAAACATGTGCCAAATCAAACATGCGGATGGTCCGCTGTGGCGCCCCCTAACGGGAGAAGCCGAAAGAAAGTTATTTCTAGCTTATAAGTTCATCATTAAGACGAAAACCATAATAAAATAACAATCAATAATCAAAAATCTGGTAATGATATACAAATCAATAGCTAGTCATTAATTGCTGACTAATTTCTGGTCCCTTCAAATAAAGTGATACACAGAAAAGGTGTGATGTAAAAGATGAATGTTCACGCCGACGTCTCTTCCTTCTCCAGTATGCACTTTATAAGAAGATGACGCTGGCCGCCATCCTAATCCAGAGTAAATTTCGCAGCTACTACGAGCAGAAGAAGTTCCAGCAAAGTCGTCGGGCAGCCATGCTAATCCAGCAATACTACCGCAGCTACAAAGAGCTGGGTCGACCCAACTCACACTCTCACGCCGCTGCAGCTGCAGCAATAGTGCAGCACAAACTGAGGTATGAACACGTCGCAATCACAATCAATCTCCCACGTGGCACAACAGAAACCAATTCCAAGACAGCAAATAGGCCTTAGTTTGTGATCAGGAGTATATACACTCTAATAACAGTACAAATGAAGCTATTAATGCTGTCTATTAAGCTGTCTGGCCAAAAGTTTGTGGACACCTGACACCTCCAATTTTGTGGTAAGAACCACATACGACTGGAGAAAAAAAATAATCTGGTGTCCCAATCATTTTTGATGAATCGTCTATGTTAGACTTCTATAAAAATATAGCGAGTCATTCTTTGATAAAACGTTACATTGTTACAACGTTACAAAATACATTGTTTTGCAATTTGTTTCAGGGCATGATTTTATTAGCAAGTACCGTAATTTCCGGACTATAAAGCGCACCCATATATAAGCCGCACCCACTGAATTTTACAAATATTTTTATTTTTAACATAAATAAGCCGCACCTGTCTATAAGCCGCAGGTGTCTACACTGAAACTAATGAACTTTACACAGGCTTTAACGAAAGACACGTTACACACGGTGTAACGGGTGAAATATGTTGCGCTTCCGTTAGGAGCATAGCGGTATTTTGGAAATAGCATGCCAGAAGCGCGCTCTCCCTTCACCCAGACTCACCGCGTTACAACGGCTTGTATCTAAACAGTAGCCTACCAAGAAAGTCATTGTTCACTGTCTTCCTCCTTCCTTTCACAACTATTTCTCTCGGGAGTTTATCTTTTGGTATCGTCGTGCGTTTAAAAATCACCCGATGGAAGTTTTTTCTCCCGACGCCGTGCAGCTCAGAACACAGGTGAGGTGCGTTTTTTCGTTTCCGTTCAGAAATTTCATTGGTCTAATGTTATGGGGTTCAGTTTTTTGGCTTGAAGTTTGTGAAACCGGGAAAAACCCAGGAAAAATTCATAAATTAGCCGCTTCGTTGTTTAAGCCGCGGGGTTCAAAACGTGGGAAAAAAGTAGCGGCTTATAGTCCGGAAAATACGGTAATCAGTTTTGATAAATTCAAAAGATACTTATTAACATTAACATTTGGCAGCCACCCTTATCCAGAGCGACTAGCGGTTATCTGAGTTATACAGCTGAGCGACTGAGGTTTAAGGCCTCATTCAAGGGCCCGCCAGTTGCAGATTGGTGGTGCCGGGAACTCCAGGGCTTAGCGAAACTTGCATTGAGATTACTGCAGTGGATATTATGTCTGATTTGACATCTATGGTTAAGGAAAATAATGAAAGCTGAAGATCTTATTAATTTGACCCTTTAACACTGTGTTTCAGAAGTGGTCTGCTGACCAAGAGGCAGGACCAGGCCGCCAGAAAAATAATGCGATTTCTGCTCCGATGTCGCCATAGGTAAGTCACCGATTCACATCCGAAGAAATCAAAACATGACCACTGTCTTTATCATAGTCTTAATATTAGTCTTGATTAGGGGTGCAACGGATTGTACTGGATCCGTGAGGGGTGCGGTTTGATTGCAATTTTTTTTTAACAAACGGATTAATGTACATTTTTTTAAAGAATTTTTGCAGAAAAGAAGTCGCAGTTTTTTTTCCTGCCGATTTTTAAGTCATTTCGTAACTACATAGAGCAGACGTGTGTTCACGTGAACAGGCCGTGTTAATCAGTCAACAACAACAACAAGAGGAGGAGCAGAAACACGTGTTAAAAAGCTTCCCGCTTCATTTAAATCACATGCATGGAAGCGTTTCCTTGCTGTAACTTTTCTTGTAATAAACAGAAAGCAAATTATATTTGTCTCCTCCCCATTTTTTTTTTTTTTTTTTGCTGAGCCGAAAAATGATGCGTGATCTGTGACTCAAAAGCCGTAATGTGATCCGAACCGTGAGTTTTGTGGTCCGTTGCACCACTAATCTCAATCCATTTGATGTTACATAAAGAAATGACTTACACGAATTCAAATTTGTGCAAAAAAAATTGATTTATGAGCAACTAATTCTCCTAATCAGATTTAAATAGCAGACACAAAATGCGTTTTATGGCCCCTCTCCTCCCCCACGAACCCCACCTGACCCTCAGTGTGTGCTAATAGCTATGTGGTGTTGTTTTGCTGTTTACGCAAAGCCCCTTGATGGACCATAGACTGTTCAAACGGGTGAGTGCAGCATCGGCAAATCAGCCTGCCACCCCCCACCCCAACCCCCCACCCCTGACTTCCTGTATTCTCCAACCCTCCTTTCTCCTCCTATATCATTCTCTTCTTCTCCTTATTCAGTTTTTCTTTCTTTCTCGATCTCTCTCTCTTTCTCGATCTCTCTCTCTCTCTCTCTCTCTCTCTCTCTCTCTCTCTCTCTCTCTCTCTATGTCTTTCGCTTTATGCCTGCTTGCATGACGGCCAACTCGGAGCCTCCGTGGATTTGAGCCTCTGAATGAGAGAAAGGGGACGATCGTGGTAACGAGCGATCAAACCAAAGATATTTGCAGTGTAACGTTATCCAAATCCCCCCATCACTCGATTAATTTCTCCTCCATCTCTCTTGTCATGAGGATGCTTTCTGAAAGCACTATATGGACTGATGGACTGCTGGATGGCATTGCATGCTGGCCAGAGGAGGCCTCGCTTCTTACGGGGCATGCTGTAAATGACATCACTTCTTTTAGGGAAGCGTTTAGCTCTTGAATGCCTGGCTGCCTGTTTCTTATACTCTACTTGCCTTGGGTTTGAATCGAAGAAAGTGCTTCATCGAGAGGTCGGGGCTGCGGATCGCAGCGGTTTTCATGATTCTGAACGTGTGTCGGATTCGACCGAATGTTTACAGTAATACAGAGATGACGTTATTTATGCTGTTTGTTAACATTTTGTCTTCTTAACAATCTTGTTATCCATGTAATAGTGTCACACGATGTGTTGTGCATGTTTATAATAAGTTACTAACCACATCAGCGTACCGTAAAAACGGTTCTTTTAGCTGTCGAGTCATTCGTGCTTTTTATTCTGTATTAATTTTTTAAAGAGGTTTTTGCATGTAGTGTTCCAAATCCTATTGTATTTTTGATGTCTACGTTTTATGAGCGTGTGTTATTTAGTTATTCAGAACGATACAAATGATTATAGTCGTTCGGATATTTCTGTAGATCAGTATGAGTGCTTATTAACTCCAGTCCTGGAGCTTACTGCTGTATACCATATGATATCCTGTCTTCTCTGATCTGAACCACAGCTAGGGCTCGGCATGGTGTTAGTAATAACACCAACGCGACCCTGAGAACAGAAAGAACTCTGTCGTATATGGAATTAATTCTATTGAAGCTATTTTATGGAGTTAATATTATTCCTATGTTTTCAGATTTAAGATAAGATGAGATAAACCTTTATTCTTCCCACAGTGGGGAAATTTCCATGTTTTACAGCATCAACAAGAATATGCAAATATGAAGCAGAGACACAGTACATATATATATAAAGTACAGCCTGTAGTAGTGTCTGTAGTTTTATAAATATATATATATAATCAATTAAGTTACAGTAAACAAAAGAAATACTCGAGAATTTAAAATGTTCCATTTACCGCATCCCAAAGTGTTTAATTTCTTCCTATAGTACAGAAATATGTTACCGATTGTATTTTCTTCATCATTAAACAACATTTCATCCTTCTGATTCATCTACTTTTAATGATAGTTCATGTAATCACTTGCACCATAAACAGACTCTGTCTCCGAACAGAATATGTAACCATGGCAACAATTCCATTCAACTGTTTGTCACTAGTCTAAATTTTGGAATGTCTGGAATATTATCACTGCAAATTAGCTGTTACTATAGAAACAATAAGATAGAAAATCAAAAAGATATCCTCCTGACCAATCAGAATCCAGTATTCAGGAGCTTTTTGCATTATCCTGCCTTGTGCGCCTGTAAAAAAACAAAACAAAACAAAAAAAACACGGACTAACCCGGCGTTCCTGTCTCATGTTTTCTTTCTTGCAGGGTGAGAGAACTGAAAAAGGCCAAGGAACATGAGAGCTCGCCAAAGAGCCCCGTCACAGTGTAACGTTCTCCTCCAGTCCAGACTGTTTCCCCTTCTTTCTTTTTTTTTTTTTTTTTTTCCTCTTTCTGTTTTTACACAAAACAAACAATTTACCAAAAGGCAAAAACTATTCAAGGGAAAAAAAAAACAGAAGCGAGAAGATGTTAAGAACATGTGAACATGAAGTGACGGTTACATCATTACTGTCGCCCCTGGTACTGCCACAGCGTCGTGTATTTTTTCCTCTTCATTGTGGAACGTGGGGAGTTCTGCGTAAAAAAAAAAAAATGAACACTATGACTTTATCTGGGAAACAGTGAAATCCCCATGCCATTTTTTTGCACTCTTCATATTTTTTTTCGGGATCAAGGAACCATTGCCGTGGAGCTGAATGCTTTTTCCTTTTTACCCCTGACGGCGCTTGTATGATAGGAAAGACGACCAGGTTACTTTAATGTAATCATGCTGGATTCTGCTTATGATTAATATGATTACATTTTTATATTTTGAACGAAATACGGGGGGGGGAAATGGCAAAACCAAAAACAAAAAAAAATGGTTTCATCCCATCGCTCATGTGCATGCAGAGTCAGCTCTTTTTTTCCTACTAGTCCGTCCTTTTATCCAGTGAAAAAAAACGGGTGGGGCTGCACATGAATGTAAAACCGGGTTTAGGTTTTAAAAGAAAAAAAAAATCTTGGGTTTAAAATATCCGTCTTAATTTTTGTGTTGTTTTTTTTTTTTTTTTTTTTTTTGAGTAAGTCACGATTAAGGACAGAGTCGTGATCTCCGTCGGGGAACTGTTTGTGTGCACTGTTTTTTGACTTTCTAAACGAGTCCTTTTTTCGTAACGTCACCTTTCCCTGGCCTGACTTTGTGAGTCCCGTGTTCGCTGGATTTTAAACCCGAAATAGTGCATGCCTCTGAGCCGCGCGCTCCTGCATGCCGACCGAACTGTTTTGTGCGGTGTTTTTGTGTGTGCGTGTTTAATTAACCTCAGCCTTGTTTCTTTGTCCTGTCACATAAAATGTACATCTTGTTTAAAAAATTATTTATTGATTTGTTTGTTTGTTTGTGTTTGCTTTACTTTGTTTACCTTTTTTTTTTTACATGCATCCTGCTTCCTATACTTTTTTAACTTAAATTTTCAGGGGTTTTTTTTTTTGGTCTTATAGTTGTCTCATTGTGACACAAAAACACTATTTTTGCTCTGTGTGTATATGTGTGTGTGTGTGTGTGTGTGTGTTTGCTGACAAGGTTTCAGCGCTTCTTTTCGTTGCTGTTTGCTCCAAAAATACTTTAGTTTCGAAGATTCCCGTAAAACACTGACGTCTCAGACTTTTTAAAAAGGGTCCCTAAAAACAACCTCCATATTTTTGACTAAAGCGCGGTCCCTGTACATAACACAGACGAAAGAAATGAAAAAGAAAAAAAAGTACACGGAAAGCCAGAACCCTTACCACAAGAGGATTGTATTTAATAATATATATTATTTTATTCATAAAAAAAAAAAAAACATAATGACATGATAAAGAGATAGAAAAAAATCTATTGTATAGTTTTGTTTGAACACCCGAGATGTACGCGGTTATATTGTTTGTAAATACTGTAAATATCTGGTGCAAAAGAAGGAGCCATGTGCATGAAATCTTATGATAATGACACAGAGCATAATATCAAGAACAAAAAAAAATGTAGTGGCTATGATCTAATTCATTCTGTTTCAATATAAAAGCCTTTTATTTGAAATGTTCTTATAAAGAGCATTTAGTAAAGCATGACTTTTTTGCAAAATCATGATTGTTTAAAAAAAAAAACAACAACAACATAGAATTAGTGGAGACCCGGAAAAAAAAAAAACGATCCTTAAATACAACCAGTTTATAGAGTGACGAGATGTTTGTATACTCTTACAGTCTGGATTTCTGTATGAGTGGCTCCAGAAATGTGACGTGATCATGTGATAATAAAAGGAGTGTGAATAAACACACGGGACATCACGTCCCTCATGTCCTTAGAGATCCTGTGCCGTGTCTCTTGGTGTGAAGACTCCAGGGCAGTCATGAAAAAAGTTTATAAACTTCTTGGAAGTCTGGGGTTCCTGTTCATGCAGGTTTTGGTTTGACTTGTTACCTAAAAACACACACACACACACACACACACACTCAAACACGTATTCACGCACACACACGGTCAGTCTTTAAACATCTTCTATAAAATGAAGAAAAGTCAAAATTGTTGGTATACTAGAGGCATTCCCTAAGGAATTCTGACCAATATCCCATAATCTTTTAGAAATCCTGACCCATAACCTACATTCCTATAGGATTTCTCACCAATACTCCACATCCACGTAGGAATTCTGACCCATACCCTACATTCTATCATAATCTACATTCTGAATTCTGACCAATACTCCACATCCACATAGGAATTCTGACCCATACCCCACTTTCCTATTGGAATTACCCCACATTTCCATAGAAAATTTGGCCAATAGCCCACATTCTTTTAGGAATTCTGACCCATACCCTACATTTATATAGAAATTCTTACCAATACCCGACATTCCCTTGAGCATTCTGGCCCATATTTTACATCCATATAGGAATTCTGACTTATAACTTACATTCCCATAGGATTTCTCACCAATACCCCACAATCCTGTAGGGCTTCTGACCCATACCATACATTCCTATTGGAATTACCCCACATTTCCATAGAAATTTTGGCAATAGCCCACATTCTTTTAGGAATTCTGACCCATAATCTACATTCCCATAGGACTCTGACCAATACTCCACATCCACATAGGAATTCTGACCCATACCCCTCATTCCCATAGGAATTCTGACCAATACTCCACATACACATTGGAATTCTGACCAGTACCCCACATTCCCATAGGAATTCTGACCAATACTCCACATCCACACAGGAATTCTGACCCATACCCCACATTCCCATAGGAATTCTGACCAATACTCCACATCCACACATAGGAATTCTGACCCATACCCCACATTCCTAGAGAGATGCACCACAGATTCTTGTAGGAATTCTGCTGAGTACCACACAGGCCTGAAAGAATTCTGGTGAAATTCGGAGGAAACCTGATTTGTAGTTTACATTCCTGAAGGAGTTCAAACTTTCCCACACTTCATATTTGTTGTTCGCACTCACCTGCAATATATTCTATTCAGCTGGTTCGACAGATTAACAGGTTAAACCACAGCGACCCTGAGCAGAACAGATCACCAAGTGAAGCTCTAATCACGTCATGCACACGTCCAGAAAAATCTGATCACTCCTTAAACCCCTAAGCAGGGGGTTTGCAGTCCCGGTACACGCCTCTGTTTTGGTTCTCTGAGGGTGACAGTTCAGCAATCTGCAGACTTCACATACAATCTGCGTTCATGAGTCTAACATAAGAAAAAAAACAAGCAAAGACTATTACCATGTAGAAACCTCCTGCCGTATGAAACTTCACTAGTGTCTAACGTCTGGTTTAAGAAGGAGCTGGGATTAGAGATCAATCAGAAGGATGTGGGTTCAAACCCCAGCAATCATAACCCTTACCTTCTTCTTCTTCTCAGCTCATCGCTTCTAATAAAAGCAAAGAAACCTGTAGTAATTATTATCTGAATGTCAATGATTTATAAATAGGACATTGTACAGCACAATATCAGTGTATGTAACACAAATAAAACTGTGCTTTCGATAGAAGTAGTGAGTCCAATTCCAAAACCAGACTTCAGTCAGATTCAGTGGTGAAACAGAACGCTGTATTACACGCTGTATTACACGCCGTATTACACGTTCTCTTAATAGAGTCTATAGATCTTTTTCTCCAATCAATGATCTTGATTTTACACAGCACTGAGAGCCATTTATACACAAATCCAGACGATTCCAAGCTTTTCCTGTATTTCCCCAGACAATGGCTAGCGAGATGTTTTTCTTTTGCCAATAGTGCCATGATATCTGTATATCGATTAATGAATTATTCTGCTCAACCGATGATTATAGCAGAGGTTAAAGAATAGAACAAGGACCTAAATTCATGACACCACCCTCACAGTCGTACAGTAGAGGCCTCTGCCCGGGGAGAAGAGATGCCTTGGTCTCACTCTAGTTCTGTCTGTTCAGTTCTCTCATGTCTCAGCATAATCACAGAAAATGGACCTGACACTGAAGCTGTTGTGAAACAAAAACGAGGAGGTGTTGAATATGCAGGATGAATTGTATTGTAAATGGCAGTCTTGAACAGGGAATCTCCTCCTCTACCTTGTTGGAGACAGAAAACACAGATATATTTATATTTATATTATAGGAATCAGAGCGTCGTGTATGATCCGAGAGGAAGATTCAAATGATCTAGAATATGATTTTTGTCAGATTTTTCTGCTTAAAAGAATGAATGAAATCTGAGAAAGAAGGCGGAGAAAATTAATCCGGATTGGTTTGAACGCTCCATCCTCAGACAGGTAAAGAGATTCATCTGACCAAGCCTGCCATGTTTCTTATCCCTGTTTGAGTCATTCTCATTCTGAATTTTGAATTGATTTGTTTCTTTGAATGAGGTGCTGTGTAATATGGCTCGGTTGGAAATCACTGTCCACTTGTATGTGTTTATTTTAGGTCTCATCGGCAAAAAGAACGCAAGGGCTTCGAATTAGGGATCATCGCGGGCGAATCGGGGAAGGAAACAAATTTAATATCCGAGTATCAGACGTACAAAAAAAAATAAATCATTATTCTTCTGACTCACACCAGCAGCTACACTCAGAACGTATGGTGCTCATTCACAAGTCTTACATCTGGTGTATTTCTGTCCTCCTCCCATTTCAGTCTGACTGCATCCGATTCCACATTTTCATCGTCGTCCTCATCATCGCAGAGATTTAATATCGCTATTATCGTAGAAAGTGCCTAAAACGTAACCTTCTGAGATTTCAGGAGTTTGTTACCTACACTGACGTTCAATGTTAACTGGGTTGGCTTCTTTTTTTTCCCCTCTCTTTTTTTTATACATGTGGATATGCAAGGCTGGTAAAACGGTTTCATTGTTTGAAGAGTTACGATATCCATTCCTGACCCTTTCTCCTGAACATCTTCAGAATAAGGAACTTATGGTGCCAGGTTTTTTTTTTCTTGCTTTTTTTTGTCCGGGGATGTTGAATCGATTCATCTTACATACACCGTTTTTGTTTTCCAACGCTTACAAAAAGCCAGATAATGGAGCGTTCACGTGAAGAGAGATACGAGAAACGCAAACACGAGTAGACACGAGAAAACGTTCTGTCACGTTCATACACGTCACCCATCACACCACACCACGCCACGCCACGCTGCGTTCCTATGGCAGGCACGCTTCGAACAGAACCCACCAGTGTTCCCATGATCATTGATCGTTCTTTTATTTCCTTTAGAACTTCATCTTCCTCATGGTCTGAACGTTCCTCCAAAAGTGAGCGTCGCAAAATTCAGGAAGTCATCTCATGAAAAGCTTTTTTTTTAAATCGTGGCTGGTTCTTCATTTGGCCTGCTGTCATCTAATCAGGAAACACGTATCTAAAGAAAAGAAAACACTAAAATTGTGCTCATACACAGAAGATCAGTATCAGTATCCATCTACTGTGTTTTGTCTGAAACCACAAAGTGTGTGTGAGTGTGTGAGTGTGTGAGTGAGATTAGAGATAACATTCTGCCTCCCTTTTTGTAATGTTACTCAGGGTGCCAAAACTTGGAAGGGAGACTCCAGATTTAGGTTCAAATGTACAGGTCAGGGCTTTTGGGTCTGAGAGGAAACCATTCCATCGATTCGAAAACAAAGGCATTGACCACAAGAATCACTAAAAACGCCGGAAAGCAGGGTAGGCCTTGTATTACTGCTGAGTTCAATAATCATCATCATAATCATCATCATAATGGTGTAACTGAGGGAGTTCACGTAGACATCACTCATTTAACATTTCCAAAAAACAAAACAAAACAAAAAAAAAAAAACGGAAATACCTCAAAGTTCGACACGTCAGCAGAAACCCGAACATCGTTACTTAGACATGACTTTTTTTATACTCGAACATCAGATTGATTCCAAGTTTCTATGAGGTGAGAGGATCACACACTCCATCCTCCAAAAGGAATTCCCCAAAAGCCTTGTGCGAGGTCGTCGTGCTGTAGTGCCCAGACATCACGTGCTCCTCCGAAAGCTCAGACACAGACGGAGGAACGACACGCGACAGGTTTTAAACGTCTCAAACCCTCGAGCTGCCGGAATAGATCAATACAAACCGCTCATTTTGATGTTCCCGTCCCTCTGAAATAATCCAAAATACTTAGAGTAGGTCTATAATAAACCAATCATCACTCTTCTTATTTACAAATTCAGA
The DNA here is from genome assembly GCA_014706435.1 of Silurus glanis. NCBI lineage: Eukaryota > Metazoa > Chordata > Actinopteri > Siluriformes > Siluridae > Silurus > Silurus glanis. Next base: position 3,100,843 of record JAAIIK010000109.1, read on the forward strand.
GCAATAAACAGTTTCGGTTTCTTTAAAGCAGCGTGCTGTAGTTTGAAAAGAATAAAGAAACGTTAAAAAAATAATAATAATAATCATTAAAAAAAAAAATAAAAAGACATGCTTAGTTCACTTCCTCTTATGCAATTAGTGGTACAGAAAGTCAGGCATTCAGTGATCTGTGGATATCGGTTTCATATTTCCCGAAACCCTAATGCACGTTTTCATCATTTTTCAAACGCTCAGAAGAAGAAGTTAAAAAAAAAAAAAAAAAAAAAAAAAAAAAAAAGGTGAATATTAAGCCCAGCTTTCTTACAAGGCGACGGGCAATCAAGACTCTGCATGTAAAACTAGTATTAGTCCTCTCTTTTTCCCCTCCTTTTTCTCTTCCTCTCTCTCTCTCTCTCTCTTTGTTCCCTTCTTTCTTCCCTCATTCCCTGCTTTGTATCCCTCTTTCTTTCTCCCTCTCTCCCCCTCTACTTCCCTCCGACGTGTTTTTCCCCCCTGCGTTCTGTTTTTTCCTCAGCTGTCTTTCTCTTCCTGTCCTTCTTGTGAGATTTTTTTTTTCTTTTCTGTAATTGTGCATGTAAGAGCATCACTGAATTGTTGGATATGTTTAAAAAAAAAATACTCAGCTGCTGAAGCCATGCAAAACATTTTGAATTGCCCTCGAAACATGGAAAATGTTTTCTGAATGCTTTATATAATTTCTGCTGTAAAATAAAATCTGAAAAGGAAAAAAAAGGTGAAGGTTTGGCCCGTTATTCCTGCAGTATATCACACACACTTACTCACACACACACACACACACACACACACACACACACAGGTGAAAAAAGTTAGGAAGCTCTCTCTCTCTCTCTCTCTCTCTCTCTCTCTCTCTCTCTCTCTCTCTATATATATATATATATATATATATCCACTTCTTCTTTCGACTTCTCCCATTAGGGGGCGCCACAGCGGATCATACGTCTCCACCCCCCTGTCCCTGTCCTCTACATCTGCCTCCTTCAAACCAACTACCTGCATGTCTTCCCTCACCACATCCATAAACCTCCTCTTTGGTCTTCCTCTTTTCCTCCTTCCTGGTGGCTCCATCCTCAGCATTCTCCTACTGATATACCCCATGTCCCTCCTCTGCACATGTCCAAACCATCTCAATCTCACCTCCCTCACCTTGTCTCCAAATATTAAAGATTAAAGATTAAATATTAAGAAATGACTCTATTGGCTGTTACTGGTGTGTGGAGTGAAACTGTGAAGTTTATTAAAGACACAAACAAAGCAAATATCTCTCAGAAATAAGAAGCAGAAAAGAACAGAACCCTATCAAAACTGATGCACCTGATATCAGCACCACACACATTACCATCCACACATAGTGTTCCTGCTGTGCTGAGAGCCTCCACCCTGAAGAAATATCTCAGACCAATCATCAGGGCCCCTGGAGTATCTGTAGTCTTGTTCTGGTCCTCTGGATTCACCACCACCATTAGGATAAAGCTGTTACTGAAGAGAAATGAATGAATATTTGAGATGTAAGAGATGTTTCATGGGTTCCCAAACCTCCGCAGGAACACACCACCACACTGTACGAAGGTATTGACTGTGAATCGCTAAGACAGTGGGAAACCTCGTATCACTGCTGAGATCAAATCAGGAGATCAGTTTGACACATTGTGCCAGAAAAGAGGGTTCTCCAGAAACAAAGCATAGGACAGAGAAGATCAGATAAACACATTTTATCTCCAAAGGGTTCTCCAGTAATAGGGTTTGGGGGAAAGTGAATAGAGGAATGTATGGAGGAAGTAGAGGAGATATCTGCAGAGGGTTTTTCAGGAATAGGGTGTTTGAAACCGAGCTGAATGAGGGAAGTATTGGAGATCAGATCGACATGTTGTTCAGGACTGTGGGTTCTCCTGGGGGGGTATTCCAGAAAGGGAAAGTAAGCGGATATTCTCAGCTTTCGGTTCCAAAAAACGGAAGTAACTTTCAGGACATGCAAGCAGTCATAATAACTTGTGCTCTGAACATAACGTGCTCTGGAGCAGGTTCAGTGTCAGGATTAGTTTGTTTCGGAGAGGTGACAAGAGCATGGCCTGGCTATAAAAGGATGTGGAAGCACAGATGAAAGGTTGATAGAACCACTTATAGATGATGTGTTTTCGTGTCCAAATAAATATTTGCGGGATCGAACATTTATTTAAGACAAGTCTTTGAGCTATTAATAATAATCACACACTCCAGTGCTCATGTTAGTTCTCACTTCTCCAGTGTTCTGTAGTGTTTAAAGACTATAATCACACTCTTGATGTCACTCAAATGAGGATGAGGTTCTGCTTTTGAGTCTGGTTCCTCTCAAGGTTTCTTCCTCATAACATCTAAGGGAGTTTTTCCTTGCCACAGTCACCATGGCTGCTCATCAGGAATGAACACACATCATTCACCTTCACTGTTAAATTCTGTAAAACTGCTTTAAGACAATGTCTGTTGTGAAATAAACTTGACTTGACTTGACTTGACTTGACTATTAGGTGAATAAGGTTTTGTGGAGTCACCTGCTTTCAGAGACGACCAGAACCTTTTAGAGGCTTCTCTATTGTGTGTGTGTGTGTGTGTGTGTGTGTGTGTGTGTGTGTGTGTGTGTGTGTGTGTGTGTGTTTCCGTTTCCCCCATCAAGCGCTCTTTCCCTTTAAACACTGCTCCTGGATCAGTCGCTTCACACCAGCTCTATAACACCACTATCTTCTCCGTCCCTTTCACTGCGCCGTATTTCTGCCTCTAGGAATCATGTAAGTTCCATTTATTACTTTGTTAAAATCCTCTTTTACTTCTATGTCATGTAATTTTAGCGTCATGGCTCATTGTTTAGAGGAAAATGACAAATACACAAACGCATGAAAAAGCTGCGCCCAAACTTTCTGCGGCCTCTCCGCCAGCGGCTAAGCGCAACAGGTTAGCATAAACACGAACTAGCCTAGTTTTTATTTCATTATTATTTTAAACATTTATTCACCTCGAAATAGCGCACAGTCTCTTAGTGGGTTTTTTATAAATCATTATTTAATTTTATACGTTCATTTTTTGGCGTTTTTTGTACATTAATAACACTTTAATGTAACTTTTTTTAAAAAACGGCTAAGTAAAGTTGCTAGCAAACAAAGTGTTTTTAGGTAACAATGTTTTGCTAGCGAACACAAAGTGAATGAGATTTTATATATTCATTTTTTTTGTCGTTTTCGCTTTAAATGTAATTTTTAACGTTTGTCTTTTTGTATAGGACGACTTTTAATTTTGTAGCTGATAGTGACTGTACATGTCGTCATTGTGGGATTGAAGAAAGATTTGTTTTCTTTACTGAATTAATGTATTTTTATGTTATAAAGGTATAAAAGGCCACACACAGGTTTATTTTGTCATCTGAGAAGCAAATGGTTGGGATTTATCTTCCTGCTATTGTTTGACTAATCCCGTTTCACAATGCACTTCATTCAGATTGTGTAAACAGATTATATAAATATATATAATTACAGGGGGAAAAAAACGTTTTTCGAATTGATCAAGATTACAGTTTAATACATCGACCATGCACTCCACTCACACACCCTGATTTGAGTTACACTCTATAGTCCAAAGTATTCCGACACCTGACTTTTCCAGCCATAGTGTGAAATTTTTCCCTTCACTTGAACTAGGTGTCGGAAAGAATTCCCATTCAGTTGTATTTCCATGTTTCACCACTAGAGGCAGACATACAGTTTAACAATCATAAGTTACCTCTGACGTCACACTGCACCTTCTTCATCAAGAGTATAAAAGGCCAGAACATCGAGCAGCATTCGGAATCACGCAACCTACCGAACAGCAGCTAGCTATCAATTCTAAACCCAGTACAGTTTGAGTGTTCTGAATCCTGTACCATGTTTTTACCGTCCCGCTGGAGCGAGTACAATCTCCTGATCGGCGCACACTCCCTTATAATTGGTCCTTCGAGCTAGATAGGAAACCTTCCTAACACTAGGAGACCCACGTGTCTTGTTATAATGTATGTGAACACACTGCACCCCAGGCCTCCTCACCTACATCAGTATAAGACTTTACTAACCCCTGTGTAGATCTTCCTGGAAAAGTGGAGATCTTAATAAGAGCAAATGCAGACTTTAGGATGTTCAAAATGCTGGCAGTCAGGTGTCCACAAACTTTTGGCTATATTGTGTTTGTGCAGTTGTGCGGCGTAGGGCGCAAAATGGCTTCTCGTTTCCTCACAAACAAATACAGAGTCGATTTAGTTTCACTGACTTGGACTCGGAGCAGAAGGAGATTTTTATGACTTGATGTCTCCTCATTCTTATTTGTGTTCAACAGTTTGTAAAGGACGTCTTTGGATGTGGAAGCATAAAATTTTCCCTCTGCTTGAACTATGAGATCCAAACCCGTGACAATGCTCCAAAAAAGTTGCTATGGCAACCAGTAGTAGGAACGCGTCCTTACAAATTCGTAGTACATCGATCGAATCGCTGTGCTACGTTATCGCAGATGCAATCGGTCTTCTCTTGTAAAATCTAACAAAGTGTACGTTCCTCTGACCTCATCGTCTTCCTCAGATCTTTTACAGATCCTTGACACTGGAGACTCATTCCCTAAGCCTGTTTGTAATCGGTTAAAGTGTGTGGTTGCCATAGAAACAATAACCTATTACAGCGTGTACAGTGATGAATTTGCGTGTGATTTGAAGCTGCTTTGCCATCGAGAGAATTCATTAACACTTCTGTCCAATCCCTTCTTCAGGATTCGGATAAATAGGAGAATTGTGTGTGTGTGTGTGTGTGTGTGTGTGTTATTGTAGTTGCTCGGGGAGTCAGTAGTGTCCTGGTGGTGCTGGTGTATCTGTCAGAGCCTCACATCATCCACCATGTGACCTCCAAGCCATGTGATTCAGAGCTGTGATCAGATTAAACACAAACCAGACCCTGACTATCACGGATGCACGTGCTGCTCGTTTCCTCAGACGTCTGGAAGTTATTTATTAATTATTAAATTCTCTATAAAACGGATCACAGCTGTACGTCCCAAAGAAAACCACATGATCAATTTTTATAGTTTAAAATTTACTATAACAATAAATAAAGATAACCATATTGTATAGCATGAACTAGCAAACCCAAACCTGTTCCAGCATGACTTCACTGTTCATGTGCATAAAATCCAACTCCATGAAGATTTGCTTGACATGGGAACATTAGAGTGGAAGATCTCCTGCTATAGAGCTCCAAACCTATTGAACACGAATGAGTGTGAACACTGGCTGCACCCCAGGCCTCCTTCCCTCACCTACATCTGTACCTGACTTTACTCACATTCTTGAATCTGGATGAATTCTCACAAATATCTTTTGGAACTTCTTCCCAGAAGAGTGGAGCTGCTTGGAAGAGCAAATGGGGATGTCGATTGGAATGCTCAAAACTTTAGTCAGGTTTCCATAAACTCTTGGTTATATATTGTGAATCTGTAATATGTAATAAACACACGGATTTTCATCATAATAGATGATATTTTATGGTCCATGAAACGTTTCTCTTCCCTGTTGATCATCTGCACCGAAATCAATGGAAATAAATGCAGCGCTTGTTGTACCACATTCTACCACACGGGGCAGTGTGGCTCTAATCATCAGACTCGTCTAAATACACTTAAGATCAGATGTAGTTTATTTATATTTCAGATTTATTTACTGGAAAGAAATATTTTTTTTAAATCAGAGAATGATGTGCATGAAATCTTTTGAATAACGCACTTACATAGGCTTGAAACCTCCTTGCTGTGACCTAAGCTAAAGCTGCAACATAAGGAACACACAATACACAAATAGTGGTGTACGTTATATATCATTTGCGATAATAAAATGCTCATAAAGAGTAAAAATGAATTTAAACTTATTGGAAAAGCTTAATCTCAGTCACTGCTGTAAATTGACCAAGACACAGAATATGAAGAATATCAAACGTTTTAGTCAGCTAAAAATGAATGAAAAATTCAAGAAGGGAAGAGGAAAAAAAAAAGTGGATCCATATATAAAGTGTCCAGGGTGCAGCATAAACATGGAAAAAACACGTGCAAAAATGCCTACAATAATAAATATCCTGGTTTCATAATTTTTATTACTATACACAATTGTAGAAGGGATTAATTTACAAAGGTACTGTCTGGGTATCACCCAAATGAGGACTGGTTTCACCTAATGTTTCTTACTTATGGTAGTTTGATTATTTTTTTTTTTTTTTTTTTAAGTTTAAAATTTTCTATAAAGCTGCATCATGTTTCTTTATAATTGAACCGATTGAAATTTCCTTTTTAAGATCGGAGTCTGTTTTTCCTCACAGGTCTGCTCCGGTTGCAGAAGGCCCCGGCGCTTCGGGCGCGGGAGGAAGCAACCGAAGGCTGCAGCAGACCCAGGCTCAGGTGGATGAGGTATGTGGGGGGAAAAAACAAAAACAAGCCACAACAATAACAAACTTTTTTCTGTGTACGCCAATATGCAAAAAAAAAATAAAATAAAATGTTTTAAGGGGTGCACTAGGGGGCGGTGTCGAGCTTCGGATATAATCCTGCCTTGAAATATAGTGAAGAGAGAAACGGAAATTGGAAACGGAGGCAGGCAGTTGAAGAATGCCGTCACGTGATGGTTAATTAATCCTTTGTGCACTGAAATTTTTTGTATAAGGTGATCGGTGTTGATCTGGACAATTGTTTGAGTGTGATTTATGCGCAGAGACACGCACTATGGATTACTGTGGGTGTGAGCATGAATGCGAGGCGTCTCCAAAATGCCTGTCTGATCACTCCTGACTGACATCCCGTGTCTTAATGACACATTCTTAAGCATGCAGCACTCACGTGTCGCTGACGTGTTTACGGATTATCCATTAAATCCAGCGTCAGGGTGTATATATTTACAGACCGGGTCGTGTCCCAATACAAATAAATTCTACTTTTAGGAAACGTTGATGTACGGGGTTATAATTAGGCTGATGTTAGACGTTCTGCATCTGCTTCTTCAGGTCTTCTTGCTTATCTGGTACATGCACGTGGGCGAGGAAGTCCGACGTGTCAGCAACATGCCGTGGAATTCAAACTCCTTTTACTGAGTTACTGCATTAAAACATTCGGGAGTGTTCTTTAAACACGCTGAATAATATACAGAGTGTCCAGTATCATCCTTCATCTTACAGTTTTTATCGTAGTTTCCATAGCGATATATAAAACTATACCTTTTAATTTTTTTCAGGACAGAAAAGTGTGCTGTTTTTGGTTTATAGGATAAACAAAAAAACGAAAGACGGCCGTTCTGTTATATTAGATGCAATTAGAAACGGACAAAAACTGGACAGTAGGGAATCGTGGTGGTGTAAGGGGAATAAAATGCTGTGTTTGATTAATCACTTTATTTGTAACATTGTAAATGTGCAGTGTTTTTATTGTCCTCGTGAATGCACAAGTAAGACTTGCCCTTGTTAGCGGCTTTAACTAACAGCCAGCTTTCTGTATTTGTTAATCTGGAAAAAAAAATCCTTTCATTCATCTGACTGTTCTTGTAGTTCTCATGCCCTGATTGCTTCACAGTAAAAGTGTGTGTGTGTGTGTGTGTGTGTGTGTGTGTGTGTGTGTGTGTGTGTGTGTGTGTGTGTGTGTGTGTGTGGAGTTCATCTCAGGACTTGCAGCTACTTATGTAATCACCGGTCTCTATGGTTATGTAAGAGAAGCATGAGGCCTCCTTCCAGTGTATGCCATTTTAAAGGGACCGTGCCCTGTCATGCTCTCTTTTTTTTTTTTTTTTTTTTTTTTTTCTCCTCTCTTTTTTTCTTTCTCATGCTCTCTTTATATCTCTCATTCTCTTGTTTACTTTGTCTATTTCTATCCCTCATTTTTTAATTGTCTCTCTGCATTAGTTTGTAGATCAGTGGAGCATGTGGGTTGGGTGCATGTTGGTCAGGTTGTTTTATTAGGTTGCCATGACTGTTATATAACAGAAGGGCGAGGCTCTAACCATTTCAGAAACTGTTCCGGGGAAAAGGGGGGACTTCCAGAGTTTAAGAATGAAATGCACATATTGAACACCAGTTCGTTTCAGACGTTTTCTTGGTTCAGAAGAAACAATGCATCGTGCTGATCAAATCTACACCTGCCATCATGCATGTTTCCACAATAACTCAGTGCACCTTTACATGTTTAAAGCATGCAGCCTGTCGACAGACAGACAGGCAGGCGGACAGACAGGCAGGCAGGCGGACAGACAGACGGGCAGACAGGCGGGCGGACAGACAGACAGACAGACAGGCGGGCAGACAGACAGGCGAATAGCCTCGACCCAAAACACTGTCCTAGTTTGTTAAATCCCAGGCACCACTAATGCTGCTAAATTCATCACTGGTCATAAACGAGTCTAAACTGGTTTAATAGTTTAAAAGTTTTTTTTTTTAATGTATGCATCATTTTCAGGAGCCTTGAGTCACTGACCATCGACCAGAACGAACCTTTCATTCAGAACGAATGTTTTCTGTAAACTGGCTTTTATATGATTTAGTCTCCAGTGTGCAGGATGAGGAAGTTTTTTTTTTTTTTTTTTTTTTTTTTTTTTTTTTTTTTTTTGCTTTTTTGAAATTTTATTTGAAAACAATCCAGGTGTTGACTTTGCTCAGAAGCGTTTGAGTGTGTAAATTATTGTCCCTCGTCTCTCAGGTGGTGGACATCATGCGGGTGAATGTGGACAAAGTCCTGGAGAGAGACCAGAAGCTGTCCGAGCTGGACGACCGCGCCGACGCTCTCCAGGCCGGAGCCTCGCAGTTCGAGACAAATGCTGCCAAACTGAAGAGGAAATACTGGTGGAAGAACTGCAAGGTAAACCTTCTTCCATTCCTCCCTCTGTGATCGGAGAAAATAACGCTGAAATCATGACCGCATTCTCATACAGTGCCTGTCAAACAAATACGTCCGAGTTCTGTAAGCGTTCTTTAGAGAGCAAACAGTCTTCTGAGCGTCATCTATCATTAAACGACCTGCTCAGTCACCGAAATGCTCTGGGATGAACCGAATCACAAGAAAAAAAAAATCTCCATCTAGTGAAGAACATTTACATTAAAAATTAAGTGGAACATCTGGACATTTTATAGATTTGTTTGATCAAAGTATATCTTCATGATGTTGCATTAGCGTGTTTGTTGCATAGAAACAAAATGCATGTCTTTTAAAAACCCGTTCTGTATATATTAGTTCTCCAGACCATTTATTTTATTTTCGGTTTTTCCATTATTAACATGCTTGTATGTAACCTTTATAGATGTGGGCCATTTTGATAGCAGTGCTCATAATCATCATCGCCATCATAATCAGTGAGTATCGACTTTCTTTCCTTTTTCTTTCATTTTATTTCAGCAATTAAACACGCACTTCTTCTGCTGTTTTAGGAAACGAATCAACTCTCAAATAATATATTTAATTATTTATTTTTATTTTTAATGCATGAAAGAGAAAACCCTGAACCTTTTTATTCCTATTATATCACAGCTATATTACAATTACAGCACATCATATTTCATCCTTTTATAGCTACTTTTAGTCATTATTCTGCATACACTTTCCACTCACTGTAACAATGCACTGACACTGGAGACTCCTTCTTTAATTGTTTCTATAGCAACTGTATATAGCAATGTCCCTATTGGTTGTTGCTACAGAACAGGGTTTCTGCAGGATCTAACATTTAAAAAGACTTAAATTCACTGTTCTGGGTCTTAAATAATTTTAAACCGGTCTTAATTCTCTGATGTCTATTTGAAATCTCGCAGTGCTTTAGAGTGTTTTTGTTGGTTAGTTTCTGAAGTGTTAGTCCCAGTTGTGTATTATAACAATTAAACGAGACCGACATGCAACAACTAATCAGCTTTCTGCTATTAGCACAAATCCCTCAGATTGTACCACCAGGTGTAAAACAGCTTTTATTTTTTAGCTATAGTCTAGTGATATAAATTTAGGGCTCGGTTAAGGCCAGTCGTCAACAACATATTTGTGCGATGTTGGATTATAGGTTTTAAATTTCACTTTTAATGGTCTTACAAAGTCTTAAATTGGACATTGTGAAACTCGCAGAAACCTCATAGAATCAGTAACTTAAAACCCGTGATTCGGAAATGAATTCACGCCCGATCAGAAAGCTTCTGAATTATTTATTTATTTTCTCCCCTTTATTCTAGTTTGGAGTAATTCCTAAACCAGCAGGAGACACACGGAACGGCCTGACGGTTCTTATGGAAGAGATGATGAAAAAAAATATATATATATTTCTGAAGGATCAGCTGATACAATGAAGACTGAGCGAGCACGTTCTTCCTGACGTAAAGCTGTTCTAACCTGCTGAGTGTCAAATTTTGTACAAAGAAAAAAAAAGATTATTTTTTTTTTTTTGGTTTTTTTTCCTTCTTTTTTAATGTTTTGATTTTAATAGTTGTGATCGGATTGTGCATTTGTGGGGTTTTTTTTTTTTGGTTTTCACGCTTGTTAAAATTACACACACACTCCATATCTTCACCGTTTGTACTCATCACAGCTGGAATTAAGCAGTGTGGTTAAAAAGAAAAAAAGGGCATGGGGGCTGAGAAGGGGTGGAGCTGGAACATCAACAATGTCATGATCAAACCTGACCAGATCTTACAAACAAGCCGCTGATTATATGTATAGCATGATTACAGCTTACAGCCTCTACAAACAACTTCAACAAAAAAAAAAAGCAGTTTCAAATTTTTTTGTTTTACTTTTTTTCTTTGTTCAATCCACAAGGTCACATGACTGATCCGTGTAGATCTACCTGTAGCTGTTTGTAGCTTTAATGTTAAACTATCTTGACCAAAAGCTTCAGCTTTTTCCGATCAACCGAGAGCTCAAGGTCTCTCTACAATAGAAAGCTTCTTTTTTTGAATTAATTGTTGCCTTAACGTTTTTAGATCCAGCGAACAAACACACCCGAGTGCCACATTAATCAACACTACTGCCAGCACAAATCAAATCCTATGCGTGTTTACGTTTATATAAAATAAGCCATATCGTTGACTTAATATAGTTTATACCTACTTGCACAGTTGTTTTCTTTCAAGCTTTCGAGCCGTCTGATGATCTCACCCTAACATTTTGATGCATTTACATCCAGTTCTCGCTTCTCTTTTCCCTTTCCTCCGACAGCAGCGGCGTTCCCCGGGGGTTCACGCCACTTTCAGCGGCAACGAATCACATTTTGTTTTGTGTGTGATTGATTTATGAATTGACATTACTGTGCAAAAGACTTGGACAATCTGGGAAATGTGTTTGTGTGTAAGAAAGAGATGCTACTTATCAGGACAGTGTTTGTTTTTAAAACACGTCGTCATTCGTGAAAAGATCAAAATAAACTCAACTGAGTTTGTTTCTTCCAAACGTCATCTCAACACCCCACCAACAGCACAGTGCTAGCGGGGGGCCGTTTAGCAAATGCACTGGTGATAAAGTACTTGGGGGAAACTTTATAAGTGGACCTGATTCTCTGATTAAAGCTCGGTCCCATGCTATCTATCTATATATAATTGAGAGCTACTTTTTTTTTTTTTTTTTTTAGTTGTCTGAAAGTTTGTATCAACCTACAGCTTTCAGTGACGCTCGAGGGGGAAAAATGTATAACTCCCCTGTGTGGGTTCAGGCACCGCGAGCAGAAGGCGGCAAATTCTATTATTATTATATGGTTTTTTTGTTAGACGCATTTTCAGTCCAAGACTTTTGCACGTTTCTGCTTTCTGAATGTCAATCATCATCCGAATCAATTTCTAAAAATGGCCTTGTGAGCTCTTTTTTTAAAAAGTTTTCTCCTGCTAATAAACGTGTATTTAATAACCTCAATCAGCCATGGTCTCTGTTTGCATGTGCTCCAAGGAACAAACTCATGTTCAGCTGTTCTGAGAGGAAATCTGGCTTGTTTTAAAAGCTGAGTGTCTTCACCCTGTTGTTCAGAGATCACAAGTTTGAATTCCACAGCATACCGTGCCTGAAAACCGAAAGAGCAGAAGTGTTTTGTGTTGTCAATGGAGTTTTCTCTCCCTCTATTTGTCCTGTCTTTCTTCCTCTTGTGTCAATCACAGAAATACCAGACAACTGTAGTAGCCTGTGCGCTCGTATACACTCGAATGGACAAAAGTATTTAACACTTGACTTTTCCAGACATATGCGGATGTTTCATTAGAACTATGAGGAGGAACTATGGGGAGCTGAATGAGGAAAATGAGAGACAGAGAGAAGGTTGGATGATGTGGAGATGGTGAAGCAGGAAGTGGATAGGATTAGTAAGGAGGAAGTGAGAGCAGCAATTAAGAGGATGAAGAGTGGAAAGTTGAACCGAAAAGTCGGTTGGACCAGATGACATGAAAGCATGGAGATGTTTAGGAGAGATGCAGTGGAGTTTTTAACCAGATTGTTTAACAAGATTTTGGAAGGTGAGAAGATGCCTGAGGAATGGAGAAGGAGTGTGCTAGTACTGATCTTTAAGAATAAGGGAGAAGTGCAGATCTGCAGTAACTACAGGGGAATTAAGTTGATCAGTCACACCATGAAGTTATGGGAAAGAGTAGTGGAAGCCAGGCTGAGAGAAGAGGTGACCATCTGTGAGCAACAGTATGGTTTCATGCTGAGGAAGAGCACCACACATGCAATATTTGCTTTGAGAATGTTGATGGAGAAGTATAGAGAAGGACAGAAGGAATTGCATTGTGTGTTTGTGGATTTAGAGAAAGCGTACGACAGGGTGGAGAGAGGAGTTGTGGTATTGTATGAGCAAGTCTGGTGTGTCCGAGAAGTATGTGAAGGTGGTGCAGGACATGTATAGGACAGTGTGACAGCAGTGAAGGGTGCAGTAGGAACAACAGACTGGTTCATGATGGCGATGGAACTGCATCAAGGATCTGCTCTGAGCCCTTTTCTGTTTGCAGTGGTGATAAACAGGTTGATGGACGAGGTCAGACAGGAGTCTCTGTGGACTATGATGTTTGCGGATGATATTGTTATTTTTGGTGAGAGTAGGGAGCAGGTGGAGAAGAGCCTGGAGAGGTGGAGGTATGTGCTGGAGAGAAGGGGAATGAAAGTCAGTAGGAGTAAGACAGAGTACATGTGTGTGAATGAGATGAAGGGCAGTGGAGTGGTGCGGTTGCAGGGAGAAGAGGTGGAGAAGGTGGAGGAGTTCAGGTACCTGGGGTCAACAGTGCAAAGTAATGGAGAGTGTGTTAGGGAAGTGAAGAAAAGAGTGCAGGCAGGGTGGAGTGGGTGGAGAAGAGTGATAGCAGGAGTGATTTGTGATAGAAGAGTATCTGAGAGTGTGAAAGGGAAAGTTTATAGGACTGTGGTGTGACCTGAGATGTTGTATGGTTTAGAGACAGTGGCATTGAGTAATAGACAGGAGGTGGAGCTGGAGGTAGCAGAGCTGAAGATGTTGAGGTTTTCGTTGGGAGTGACGACGATGGACAGGATTATAAATTAGTTTATTAAAGGGACAGCACATGTAGGACATTTTGGAGAAAAGGTTAAGGAGGTGAGATTAAGATGGTTTGGACATGTCCAGAGAAGGGACATTCTATTCTATTTCACTTTTCACAACAGACATTGTCTCAAAGCAGTTTTACAGAATTTAAGAGGAAAACTCCCTTAGATGTTATGAGGAAGAAACCTTGAGAGGAACCAGACTCAAAAGGGGAACCTCATCCTTATTTGGGTGACATCAAGAGTGTGATTATAGTCTTTAAACAATACAGAACACTGGAGAGAGAGGACTAACATGAGCACTGGAGTGTGTGATTGAGTGATGATCTTTCTACAGTTTTTACAGTCATTTGTGGTTATAAAACTAGGAGCTACTGAGCAACTCATAAAATAGCTCAACATTTGAACTCATCACAGATCCAACACCAGCTTCTCCATGCCAGAGCCTTTAAACACTCCAGGAGGTCCAATGTCCAAACTCCACATGAAGTGGAATCCAATTGGCGCTGGTACGTCTCTAGATGGTTCAGGATGTTTGGAGGCATCTACTTCTTTAAAGGTCCATAATCTTCATGAGGTGGGACTTAACTGGGGCTGGAGCAACCTCAGGATGCCTCGGGATGGGGAGAGAAAGAGAAGCAGTGGGGAGAAATTAGCGTAGCTGCTGTTCATGATATTAACAGCACAAGTTAATCAAGATAATGTGTCAAGATAATGTGCATGTGATCAGATGTTCTGGAGCACAAGGTTATGATGTGACGTGTGTTATGTGTAGAACTCGCTAAAAAGATACGTCTTTAATCTGCACTTAAACTGGGAGAGTGTGTCTGAGCCCCGAACACTGTCAGGAAGACTATTCCAGAGTTTAGGAGCTAGACGTTTAATGACGTCACCGGCTGCCTGAATTAATGACCTATACAAACCCTGCATCTGTTACAGATCTCTCTCTCTCTCTCTCTCTCTCTCTATATATATATATATATCTGTCATCTCTATCTATCTATCTATCTATCTATCTATCTATCTATCTATCTATCTATCTATCTATGTCATATACTATCTATCTATCTATCTATCTGTCATATACTATCTATCTATCTATCATATACTATCTATCTATCTATCTATCTATCTATCTATCTATCTATCTGTCATATACTATCTATCTATCTATCTATCTATCTATGTCATATACTATCTATCTATCTATCTATCTATCTATCTATCTATCTATCTATCTATCTATCTGTCATATACTATCTATCTATCTATC
>JAAIIK010000109.1:3147284-3168007 GCA_014706435.1 Silurus glanis
TTATTATTATTATTATTATTATTATTATTATTATTATTATTATTATTATTATTTAAAATAATTCTTGTCAATTTAGGAAATTTTGAGAGTTTGTGTCACGTGACTTAATTGTAATTACTAATGTGTGCTAATTTTATTATTGCTATTATTGTATGTTCGCCTATAAACCTATCTATCCATCCATCCATCCATCCCAGTTTGATCCCCAATACAATACCAGCACAAGCTGATGGTTTATACTAAAGCCTGATAAGACCATGAAGTATTTAATAATGAATTGATTGAATAAGGTACAGATGTTTATAATCTTTAACATCAGGTTCTGTGTGCTGTTTTGCTGTTGTGGTGCACCATGGAGGTGTGATCGATTATGAATGCCACCATGACACAGATCGGGATCGATAAATCTCATCTGCCGCACGTCTACGACGGTAAACATCTCGATTATTCCCGATGCTTTTCTTTTATTCTTCAAATATACGCTGTTGTAAAACACTACAGTGATTTTACACTGGTGTGTTCAATTCAAGTTTAATGAGTACTTTTGTGGAACAGGGTGACATTGCTGGAAAGAGTTATTCGTGTGTGTGTGTGTGTGTGTGTGTGTGTGTGTGTGTGTGAGAGAGACATGCAAGACATTCCTAGCTTCAATATCGGAGTGAAGTGGAAAAGAGGGGGAGTTAAGGCAGATAAGGCTTTAAGAATGTCCGCACTTTCCCTCTAATTACTTTAGACGAGCGTACGCACAGTGAACATCCTGACAGGCAACTGAGAGTTTGGAGAGAGACAATTTTATTCTGAAAACAAACAGTATGGTTCCTTCATTCCCTTCTTACCTTTTAATAAGTATTGTGGTTATAAAACACACCTCCAAAAACAGATTCGAGGCACGAAAATGGACCCTGGAGTTTTCTAATAAAAAGAAAGAAAAGATATTAAAGGGACGAAAGTTTTCCAGAAACCCGGAATGGTCCAATTTATTACACTCTTTTATTCAAATCTAAAAAAAACTCCCTGAGATGGTATAAGGAAGAAACCTTGAGAGGAACCAGAATCGAGAGGGAACCTCATCCTCATCTGGGTGGCACCGAATGTCCATTTGTTTGATCTGTTAGTCCGTGTTCAGGATCAGTTACGGATAAAATCTAGTGTGCATAATGCTAAACTCTGTGTGTGTGTGTGTGTGTGTGTGTGTGTGTGTGTGTGTGGAGCACTTCTCCTTTCTGTCAGTCCGATATTTATATAATCTCTCCTACTTCACTCCATCGCAATACCAAATATAGACGGTTCTAGAGGAAGAAGATGGACTGTGTGCTGAAGGAAAATTGCTTGCATGATGATTTTCTAAACAGAGGCCTCAGTCTTTCTTTCTCTTTCTCTCTCTCTCTCTTTCTCTCTCTTTCATCCCGTTCATTCCCTTCCTCCCTCTTCTCGTTCCCCAGGACTACTTCTTGTGCCTCACTTTAAATACTACCATCTGTGCACCCTCAGGTTATAGGTCATGTGGTGAAATCATGTAAACGAAGCCGAGATGAAATCGGGTCAAACAGCAATGTGAAACCCAAATTAGCCGTGACCACAACAACCACATACCACGCCCCTTTTTTTTTTTTTTTACCCACGTCCCACTCGACAACCTTCACAACCAAAAATCAGTGTTAGTCAAGATACAATATATCACTAAACGTTTTGGGAGATATCTGTGGTTCCTCCAAGCATGAAGTTCTCAGCTTACTTGAATTAAGAGACCCAAACCTGCCCCAGCATTACACACAGTGCACAAAGTTAGCTCCATGATGAACATGGGTTGGATTAGCTGAAAGATCTGATATAGAGCTGTGAATCCTATTGAATGTCTTTGGGATGAATGTGAACACTGACTGAACCCCAGGCCTCCTCATCTCCTCACCTACATCACATACTAATACTAATTACTATTACTATTTTGCTAAAATCCTTATGGCTGAATGAGCACCAGTCTACACGAAATGTGGAACATCTTTTCCAGAAGAGTGGACATTCAAAAAAGGATAATGGTCAGGTGTCCACAAACTTTCCATATGGTGTAGCTTTAAAACAAGGCGCAGCTTAAATTTTGTACACTACATTTTCAACCCAATACAGTTGGTAGTGAAATTAAATATAAATAAAAAAAAATATATATGAAAATGTTTTAAATAGGAAATACATTCTTTGAATGACCAAAAAACCAAAATGTCTGTCAGAATTTGCGAATCATTTAATATTAGCTGTGTGGTTTTTTTTCCTCTTACAAAGTGCTACAACTTAATGTTGCTGCTTTGAGACCAGAGGTGTAAAGAGCACCCGAAAATCATACTTGAGTAAACGTCTTTGAGTGTCTGATTAGAACAGTATTTGAGTATTTGACTCGTATTGGAGGCGCAGAAGACACCAAGACACATTAGTGAAAAGCTGAAAACGGTTGATTTGTGAGGTTTTATTTCCTAATATACAAATCAGATTGTACACGTGCATCAACACCGCATTAACCGACAACACAACATCCTCAACACGCCGGAATGAAACAAACACCAAACAAGTCGGTCCAAAAAAAAAAAAAAAAAACGACTAAGTAGTAAAGCGATCTTTCAAAAAGGGATCTTCGATGAACTAATAAAAAAACAGGATCATGTCATAAAGTAGAAGAGCAGTATTTAATGGACAAAGAAAAATGAAAGTAAATAAATTCAGATAAAGTCAAACATAGTATTCAAATCCGACTGGGATTTGATTCAGCAACATTATTATTATTAACTTCAACAAAAGCTGGTTTTAAGGTTTTTGGAATTTATTTAAGCTCTTTTTTGGCTGAAAATGAGGCCAGCGGTGCTCACAGGCAGCAGATGTAGATTGGGGAGTGTGGAGCCTTAATGACATCTCCAACAGAGGTGCAAAATGGTAATGCTCATTGTCTATTAAAATATAATGACCTAAAAAGCACATCTATTGAATCATAACTGTTGTTGATTAGAGAGTAAATCTTACTAGAAAAGGAGCCAATAAGTTACTTAACCACAGTAACGAAGTATTTGTACTCAAATGCTCACCACTGTTTGAGACAATGTCCATCGTTAAAACACTCTACAAATAAAACTGAATAGAGTTTAATTGAATTGGATGGGAGGTGGAAGCTCAGTGGTGAAGGCATTGGACTCTGGATCTGAAGGTCACAAGTTCAAATCCCAAACACTGCCATGCTGCAACTGCTGGGCCCTTGAGCAAGGTCCTTAACCCTCAGCTGCCCAGTTGTAAGTCACTCTGGATAAGTGCGTCTGTAAATAAATGAATTGGAATTGTTTCTGTTCATGTTGTGGAGCGTCCATGAAACACAGTTATCACCTGTTTGTAGTTGTGTTATAGCAGCTATAAACACTGGAGACTCCTTCCATACATTTGAAATAAATTATTCATCTCTATACGGAAAAAAAATCTCCATAGCAACGACATATTTCTCTGCGTCCGCGTTGCTCTCGAAGAGAAAACAAGGCGGTGTGTAAATCTCAGTCCTCATTTAGACTTTTGACACACACAGGAAATGCCAACAACCGTCCCGGCTCTTAATTCCAGGCGTAATTACGCAACGTCAGTCACGCTTGAAACGGACCTCTGTCCCGAGGACGGCCATGTCAGCTTTTCCGTCTGAGCTCATAGAGCAGGCGGTGGGAGAGCAGGCCGGAGGGCAGAGCGACTATTCATTTCCATCTCCTTTTTATTTCTGTTGCTTTGTTTCCATGTACAGCGCGGAGCTTCAGAGCGATTGTGTGTGTTCAGGGTAGAAATAGAAGAGTTTGTGTTCAAATGCTTTCCTCAGCAGTCAACATTGCTGGCTGCTTTCGTTTAATTAGAGGCTATTTCAGTTAAGAATTTGACTGGGTCAGTCTCTTTCTCTCTCTCACACACACACACACACACACACACACACACACACACATGCATGGCTGTCTGAATTAACCTACTGTCCTGTCTTACTGACCCACTTGGCCAGTTTTCCTGTTATGGTTCAGAAGGCTGCAGTGTTTTTGTGTGTGTGTGTGTGTGTGTGTGTGTGTGTGTGAGAGAGAGAGAGAGATATCATCATCTGATCTTGCCCACAGTTATTTGCACCTGGCTTTTTCTCCCTGGCAGTGTGTGAGTGTTTCTCTGTGCTGGAAGACGGAGCTCTGGCCCACTGCCTTCAGGAGCAGGAAAGTGAGTAAACACACTCTCCATCACACTAAAATTACAACATGACAGTATAAGAGCATATCGACAGGGATGATGATACAGCTCGGAAAAGGGATGAGGTGACGTTTTGACACGTTCTCCTACCCCCACGTTTTTAGTTGAGCGGTTCTACAGCTCCAACGTGCAGAAGAACCAGTCTGAGCAGAATGATGTGCGCTTGGCACGGAGGCTACATGATGAGGAGGAGGAGAGGGTCCGGCTCACACACCAGCTCCAGCAGCTGTAAGACTGTGTGTGTGTGTGTGTGTGTTTGAGAGAGAGAGAGAGAGAGAGAGAGAGAGAGTTGAAAGACAACCCATGATTTACCAAAACTCCTCATTTGAAACCACTAAAAGTAATACTTTTATTACGCTAAACACTATTATCTCTAAACACTAAATGACCAAAAGTGTTTGGACACCCGACTTTTCCACCCATATTTGGTTCTGCCCCAAACCCTTGGAGACATGCAGTTGTGTAGGATGTCTGATTGCTATGACAAACTCTTCCCTTCACTAGAACTAGGAGACCCAAACCTGTTCCATTACGACAAGGCCCCTGTGCACAAAACAAGCTGCATGAAGATCTGCTTTACACAATAATAATAATAATAATAATACAATTATTATTATTATTATTATTATTATTATTATTATTAATAAATACAGGAAATGTGGAATGAGATGTTAAAAAAACAAAACATTGAAAACAACTATGTAATATTTGATGGGCTCCTTCACATTCTGCTTTCTAAAAGGTGTTACACAGGATATCTTCTCAGAGGAGAAAGCCTCAGTAGCATTTAAGATTTGTATTGGATTGTCGATCATGCTCCGTAAAACTCTTCATGGAGAGGAGAAAGGCATTAGGTTGTTGATTTTTTTATCTTTTCATTGGTCCTTCCAAAGCCACGCCCCTCAAAACACAAGACTGTAAGTGTGTGATAATATAATAAAGTTTAGTGTCTTGTAATTTAGTCTTTTTTTTTTTTTTTGGTGTGGCTTTTGAGGAGACCCTGAATGGTCTCTGTGAGGAAGCTAAAATTACTGACCGCACCTTTAAAGATACTTTCTTCCTGATTACTGATTACTATCGCACCATTTTTAGAAGGACTTCCGCCGAACTGAGAATGACCTGCTCGGTATTTCTGTCTCTGTGGCTCGTCTGTAGGGAGAAGCAGGACTGCGAGTACGCGAGGGAGATTCAGGAAGAGCTGCGGCGATGCGATGAAGAAGCTCGGAGGAGGGAAGAGGAAGATGAGGTATTGTTCTACCAGGGGAAAAAAAAAAACCGATGATGTGGTTTTGACTATGGGGTCTCATACAGCACAGAACAGTAGGGACGGGTCGTTCATGAACGATTCATTCTTTTTAAACGAGTCTTCAATATGACTCGGAAGAACGAGTCGTTTTAAAGAGCGACTCGTTCATTTTCTACTGGACGTGCGCAAGCAAAGCATCGCATTTCCACGAATGAACCAAGTGAATAGAAAAATCCGATCTTCCATCACTGCTGTACGCAGTCTCTCGCTTCTAAGCTCATTACGGAGCACCCGCACAGACAGGGCACTTGTTCCTGATGGTGAAGAGATCGTGGGGAACGAGAAAGCAAAATGGGAGTGAGAGAATGAGGCCTCTGTTTTTTAACGCTCAGCAGAACACTGCTCGATAGGAGCCTCAAGTGCTCCTTTATTTCTCCGCTCCTTCAGACAGTCCTCCTCTAAAACACGAACGCTAGCTTGAAGAGGTTCAGCTGCCACCAAACAGCTTCGCAACCGTCTCCATAGCAACGCCTGGGGTTTTATTTTTAGCACCGTCGGCACATGAATTAAGTCTGCAAATGTAATGGTTCTGGGGAAGGTCGAGCTCGGTGGTAAATACGTTGGCCTTCTGATCGAAAGGTTTTGAGTTCAAATCCCAGCGCCACTATCTTGAGCAAGGCTCTGAACCCCTTAAGTGCTTGTTTGTGTGAACAAGAGAAGTCGATCAGGATAATCACGTCTGCCAAATGCCATAAATGTAAATGGTTGTTCTTTTATCTGGAAATTGTTATTCACGCACGAATTCAGCATCGGTATTTATTTTGCTAATGTTACTTAACACATCACGATACTTAAAAATCGCTGAAAAAATCGTATCGCTTATTTCCTCTTCTGCAGGCTCGAATTACAAATGGCATCATTCCGGTTAGAGCTTTACACAACACTAATGTATTAGCAAAACAGCTCTTATTATTCGCCTGTATCGCAGAGCTACAGATGTATCACTTGAACTCCAGACGTGTCCGGCCTGATCGAGTCGATTTGAGGAAACAGGATTTTCTACAGACTATTAAAGCCTCTATTTATAAAACGGTGCTTCTTGTAAACAGTGTGTGTGCGGCGGCCATCACTCCCAGCCGCTTGTTTCTGGTCATACAAGAGGACGCTGCTATTTAAGGTCAAGTCGAGTGACTATTGTAGCACAGTGGAAACTTTGTCAGTTTATTAGTTAGAAATTAATTAGAAATTTGGGGGAAATTAATTCGAAATTTTGTGGAAATTATATCATGTACAAACATAAATATGAACATTTTGTTTGGTCCTAAGCTGACATGCACGCAAACAGATTTTAAAAACATTTTCCACTCAGATTTAATGGTTAGTATAATTATGTTGCACAATCGCTTACACACAGCACAAGGACGTTTAAAACATAAATGTATGTAATATTTATATAATATTTTTCTAATGAGAAATGATGTGTATGTTATGGAGGAACGCGCGGTGTATTTGGGGGCGTGGCCTCCGTAACCCTGCAGTACGTGTGCTGTGTGCAATTTTGTAAATTTCCAGTTAATTCCTGTTAATTCCCATCTAAAGTTTCCAGTCTTGAAATTTCCTTGTAATTTGCAACCATAACAACAATACAACATTCCTCCGGGAACTAACCAAGAGTGGAAACGTGTGCATCAGCACCATGTCTGTTTAAACAGTGAGAAATTCATGAACCGGATCAATGACCGTTCAAAAATGTGTCATAACGGTGCAAATAATAAATAAACAAGAGAAGGTACATTGAAACGTTGGCTCCCGTGTTTACGGAAGGAAAAGTTTTGCGGACGTAAAATCTCTTATGTACCTTCACAGGATGATTAATGGACTTATCCGAGCCAGTCGATTTGTTGTTTTGCACAGAATTCCGGAAATCTCTTCTGAAATCTCACGTGTGATGAGCACGTGTTCACAGTGGAGTGTGTTACAGCAGGGAGAGACGTGTACACTGTTTCTCATTCGCAGTGCATCATTTACGCGAGGAGTCATTCCCTCTTTATAATGTTCTAAACAGGAAATAAATCGCTTTATCGTGCTGTTTAAGTTATGGGAATAAAACGCTCGGGAATAAAGATCGTCCTGCATCGCCGTGACAACTATTTGTCGCACAGATGTCGCTGTGGTTGTTAACAAAGAGAGGCCTTGTTGTGAGTGTGTGTAGAAGTAACACCCGACTCCTGTCTGAGATAGAAAAGGCTTTTTTAGAGACTTTATTCACTACATGCATGTTTCAGCACTGAGCACCTGTCTTATTATTACACATTGTGTGTGTGTGTGTGTGTGTCTGTGTGTGTGTTGGGTGGGTCACCAGGGGCCCTGACTGGCTGTGTGGCCCCCTGTAACCCCTCTTACTGACTTCATGTAATTGAATTTTCTCACGTCAGCGTGAACGCTTTGGTAGCTGATGTGACATATCTCACCATGGTGCTGATGAGCAGTGCACCGAAGGTAGCTGTTGCGAAAGTTTGTGCCCCCTAATGGTTTATATATAATGGCACATTATACTGGATTGTGATTGGCTGGAATCTCAGGTGTGAATAGTGGATTGTGAGACAGCTATTGTACAAATTTCCTAATGAACTTATGTAACTGAAAACATCAGTGACCGCTTTGACTCATCAATGCTGGGAAGTGACCATGATATAAGATGATAATCCACGGCTGGTTGTGAGACCTTACACGATTGTAATGCGTCACCTCAGGCCATTCTTCATCTACACATTGTGCAATATATCCTTTAACACTCACCCAGCTCTGGATTATCTCTTAGATACCGTATATACATTAAAATCAATTATATATTTAAGTAAAATGTATTTAATAATTATTTAATTATTATTGGGTTTATTTAAGTTCAAACCAGATCCTGCTCTCGAGCTGTTCGCTGTCGAATACGGTGCAAACGGGACACTGGAAAACAATCCGTCATACAAGCTGAAAGAGAAAATACTGATCTTGTGGAAAGTCTGAGAAGCGAGTGAGAAGTTGTGTTTTGGGCAGTGTGTGTCAAACAGCCAGGACATGCCATAAAATGCTAAATAAACAACAGAAGGCTTGAAAACCTCTTTGGAGATGAGTTAATAAATAATTATATCTTATTTTTAAACATTTGCGTATCATCTGAACGTAGTACACTTGTCCTTAATAAACAAAGAGGTTTTTAGTATTAATTTCTTTTAAAGTGCACACACCTTTGCACACAGCTGTATATAATCAATTAAATACATATAAATAGCCATTACAGTTTGTGATTGATTATTTAATACAAATCTACTTATATACTTTAAATAAAATGTAAAGAAAGAATTTAAGTGATGTCTGGCGCCCCCTGCGGTTACTGTCGTTCCTGCATTTAAAAATTTGTACACGGTTCATGAAATTGTTTTGCTTTATATCTATATACCGTGTCCAAAGTGTGGAAACACACCGTCTTTTATGATTTCTGAAGCTAGGAAGGTTGACCAAACACATTAATAAATGTCTAGATGTTCCACTTTATTTTCAGTGAAAGAAAATCCTCCTTTAGCATGAAGAACAGCTTTACACACGCTCAGCATCTGGAAAGTTCATTTCAACAAACATTCAGCTGAAATATTTTGTTGCATAGAAACAAAAACAACATGCATGTGTCTCTCAAAAACTATAAAAGACGGTGTTTCCAAGTATACTTCTGACTTGGTGACTGAGACTTCTAAAGATAAAGGTGTGGGGAAAGAATTCAGTAAATATCGTTCTAATTGTATTTGTCACCCTCTGCTGGTGCATAGAGCTTATTACATTTAATAAAAATAATATTTTATTATATAAAAATATAAATTACAATTATATTTATTCTGTTCTAAAAGTGGGTCTTGAGAACAATTCCGTTCAAAGTTATAAACAGTTATTATTATTTTATATTATTTCTATTTATAATGTTAACCTTAATCATTCAAAAAAATAATACTTATGTGTTGTATGATATAAAATATTATGTATTATATGGATTTGGTGAATGAAAAGTGACAAAATATATGAATAAAAAAAATATTATGACTAATAAATAGTAAAAGAAATAAAGTATTTCAAAAATTATGAAGAATAAAAGAATATGTTTTAAAATAAATCTATATCAGTGTTTATTATAATTTTTCTTTCACATCTATCGGGGGTTCGAGCTTTAATCAGTCCTCACCCTCTTTTTTTTTATTTTTATACCTATTTATATTTTTAAATATATTTTCCACAGAGGTGTGATCTTTTTGTGCAGCGTATTTTATCTTATATGAGTGTGTGTGTATGTGTGTGTGTGTGTGTGTGTGTGTGTGAGCGAGTGCGCAGCAGAAGAAAATAGCTAACAGCACTTTAGTGTTTCTAAATGTGGCCTCTTTGTATCAGTGCAATAATACGGAGTTCCCGTGATGTCACACTTATAGAACAGCAACAGGAACTAAGACACATACGCACACACACACACACACACACACACACACACACACACACACAGACCAAAAAGTCACACACCAAAATAAGACTCGCCTTCAGACTCAAAAACCTCCATAGATGTTTTTCACGTTCTGCACATGCCTCGTGTGTGTGTGGGGGGGGGTGTGTGTGGGTGGGTCTGTGGTTCATGGGTGGTTCATAGTGAGCTGTACTTTCCTCTTCTCAGTGTGTTTTTGATGTGTGTGGAAATTTCACAGCCCCCATAGCAGTGAAGATGCTGCAGTTTACAGGCAGATTTCAGACTTTTGGACGTAGACGATGGACCAAGCCATTATAATCACACACTCTTTCCCAGTTAGCATGTAGAACTCACCGTTTTCATCTCCTACTTTGTGTTTTTCTTTTCTTTAATACTCGTTTGGGGGAATCTTTTGTTACTGTGTAGCGGTGTGTAATTCTGGATTCTGATTGGCTGAAAAGGTGTTGATTAGCAGCTCTGACCGGTAATAAAGCAGCAATGAGTTTTAATGTGGTTCATCTAGCAGGAGATCGATCTCAGGTTCTGGTACAATATATTCTCTGTGTTAAAATAATAATAATGTGCAGACAAAAAAAATCATAATGCATCAAATATAAATATGTAGGTTTTTTTTTTATTGATATTATGCATAACAATTATTTCAATGAAAAAAGAACAAAACTAATTGTCCTGCTCCAACAGAGATCCTACCAGCACCATTATTATACATTATCCAAACTGCTGCTAACATTATACATTATACATATTATACAGCTTTATATATTATCTTCTTCTTTCGGCTGCTCCCATTAGGGGGCGCCACAGCGGATCATCCGTCTCCATACCCCCCTGTCCTCTACATCTGCCTCTTTCACACCAACTACCTGCATGTCTTCCCTCACCACATCCATGAACCTCCTCCTTGGCCTTCCTCTTTTCCTCCTTCCTGGTGGCTCCATTCTCAGCATTCTTCTACCAATATACCCCATGTCCCTCCTCTGCACATGTCCAAACCATCTCAATCTCACCTCCCTCACCTTGTCACCAAAACATCCTACATGGGCTGTCCCTCTAATAAACTCATTTCTAATCTTGTCCATCGTCGTCACTCCCAACGAAAACCTTAACATCTTCAGCTCTGCTACCTCCAGCTCCACCTCCTGTCTTCTACTCAATGCCACTGTCTCTAATCCATACAACATCTCAGGTCTCACCACAGTCCTATAAACTTTCCCTTTCATTCTTGCAGATACCCTACTATCACAAATCACTTCTGCTATCACTCTTCTCCACCCACTCCACCCTGCCTGCACTCTTTTCTTTACTTCCCTAACACACTCTCCATTACTTTGCACTGTTGACCCCAGGTACCTGAACTCCTCCCCTTTCTCCACCTCTTCTCCCTGCAACCGCACCCCTCCACTGTCCTCCCTCTCATTCACACACATGTACTCTGTCTTACTCCTACTGACTTTCATTCCCCTTCTCTCCAGCGCATATCTCCACCTCTCCAGGCTCTTCTCCACCTGCTCACTACTCTCACCACAAATCACAATATCATCCGCAAACATCATAGTCCAGGGAGACTCCTGTCTGACCTCGTCCGTCAACCTGTCCATCACCACTGCAAACAGGAAAGGGCTCAGGGCCGATCCTTGATGTAGTCCAACCCTCACCCTGAACCAGTCTGTCGTTCCTACTGCACACTTCACTCCTGTCACACTGTCCTCATACATGTCCTGCACCACCCTCACATACTTCTCTGACACACCAGACTTCCTCATACAATACCACAACTCCTCTCTCGGCACTCTGTCGTACGCTTTCTCTAAATCCACAAATACACAATGCAATTCCTTCTGTCCTTCTCTATACTTCTCCATCAACATCCTCAAAGCAAATAAGGCATCTGTGGTGCTCTTCCTCGGCATGAAACCATACTGTTGCTCACAGATGGTCACCTCTTCTCTCAGCCTGGCTTCCACTACTCTTTCCCATAACTTCATGGTGTGACTGATCAACTTAATTCCCCTGTAGTTACTGCAGGTCTGCACATCTCCCTTATTCTTAAAGATCGGTACCAGCACACTCCTTCTCCATTCCTCAGGCATCCTCCCACCTTCCAGAATCTTGTTAAACAATCTGGTTAAAAACTCCACTGCCATCTCTCCTAAACATCTCCATGCTTCTACAGGTATGTCATCTGGTCCAACCGACTTTCCACTCTTCATCCTCTTAATCGCTGCTCTCACTTCCTCCTTACTAATCCTATCTACATCCTGCTTTACCAACTCCACATCATCCAACCTTCTCTCTCTCTCACTTTTCTCATTCATCAGCTGCTCAAAATACTCCCTCCACCTTCTCAACACACTCTCCTCACTAGTCAACACATTTCCCTCTCCATCCTTTATTGCTCTAACCTGCAGCACATCCTTCCCAGCTCGATCTCTCTGCCTGGCCAATCGGTATAAATCCTTTTCTCATATAGCTTTATATATTATACATTATATAATCTGCATTTCATCTGCAAAATGCCATAAATTTAAAAATTATATTATGCACATTCATAATCCATTCTATACTATATTATCATTATATATACATATACATAAGTTTGACAAATTGCGACGTCTAGACGACTGGGGCAGAGCGTCTCCAAAACTGAAGCTCTTGTGGGATGTTCCTGGTCTGCACTGGTCAGATCCATTAGAAAAAGAATATCTTGTTGAAGAAAATGTAATTGTACATGTCCTGATGTTCAGAGAAGGAGTCTCCAGTACTCCAGCGCTTTGTCAGAGTAAAGCTGCAGCTTTAGGTTTCTTGGTGTAACTTATTCCTTCATGCTTGAGAGAAAAAAGAGAGTAAAAGACTGTTTGCAGCTGCTATAAAGTGAGAACAGGAAGTAAAAAAAAAAAAAAAAAAAAGTGTTGTTGGTGTATTGCTTACATTAATGCTCTTTATTAGATGCACTTATCCACAGAGATCTACATTCATCTCATTTATACACGTGAGGGCTAAGGGCTCTGCTCAAGGGCCCAGCAGGAGCTGCTTGGTGGAACTGTGATTTGAACTCATGACCTTCTGAGCAGAAGTCCAACATCTTCCCCATTGAGCTACCACTTAACCATGCTGCTGTGTATTAGAGAGTGGTAAGAGTGGTTATGTGATACTGTGTAAAATAGGATGTAATCATTGTTATTGTGTGTGTGTGTGTGTGTGTGTGTGTGTGTGATGGTAGGAGATGGCCAAGCAGCTGCAGGATGAGGAAGAATTAAAGATTAGACAGGAGAGAGCTGAATCCGGTCACCACGAGGACGGAGGAGTTTCACCGCTCAGCCACGGTACACAAACCGCACTTCATCCATGCAGTCACTTTTCTTTTCCTTTATCCTTCTCTGTCACTCGCTCTCTCTATCCCTCTCACAGTCTCGTTGTTCCGGTCATTTTCTCTCTCTTTGGCCATCTTCTCTCTTGTTCTCGCTCTCTTTCTCTGATCCTCTTCTCTTCTCTTTCTCTCTCATCCTGTTTTACCATCTCTCTTCTTTCTGTCTGTTCCCTCGTTCTTACCATCTCATTTTTCTTGTCTCTTCTTTTTCTCTCTCTCTCTCTGTCTCTCTTACATTCCCTCTCTCCTGGTCTCTTCTCAGGGTGGAGGCTCTGGGAGCAGATGATGCAGGATGCTGATTTGGCTCGTAGACTGCAGGAGGAGGAGGACAAACAGCCCCACTGGAGGGTAGATCTCTCTCTCTCTCTCTCTCTCTCTCTCTCTCTCTCTCTCATTCACACACACACACACACACACACACACACACACACAAACCATTATATAACGTGACCTCGACACTGTAATTGATCAGTTCACACACTTTCTTGTTCTCGGTTCCAGACCACTGACACTGACATGGATTTCCATACAGTACAAGTGGCCCAAGATGAGGTGAGAGGAAAGCTGGATGGATGGATGGATGGATGGATGGATGTCAGGATGGACCTATACTGAATAATAAAATAAAAGAAATAACCAAATGGAAGGATGGATAAATAGATGATGAATAGATGATTTACAAATGGATGGATTAAATGAACTTGGATTAACAAATACAAAATGGAGAGAAGATAAAGATGGATGGATGAATGCACAGATGGATGGATGGATAGATGGATGGATGGATGGAAGGATAAATTGATGGACAGGATGAACAAATGGAAAATGGAAGTATGTGAACCGGATCTCTTTTACTCTTTTTTTAAATGTTATTTTATTTTTAGGAACTCGCTCGCTACATGCAGCGACAGGAGAAGAAGGGTAACAGGTGGTCACGTGACCTGCTTGCCCTGGAGAGGTCACATGATCCAAGCGGCACAGGCGGAAAAGTAGGGATCCTTGACATAAGTCTTTTAACATTTTATTTTATTTTATTTCTTTATTTAGTTTATTAATATAAGCTGAAGCCAAATATTATATATGATCTTCTTTTCCAACCATGTCTGGTTCTTCACCAAACTGTAACCACAAAGTTGGTACAGATTTGACACACATTTGTACAGGACGTCTTAGCATTTTTCCTTCACTTAAACTAGGAGACAATGCCTCTGTGCTTAAAGCCAAGCTCCATGAAGATCTGCATTTCATGGCTTGGATTTGGTGGAAGATCTCCGGCTATAGAGCTATAAATCCTATTTAACACCTCACCTACATCAGTACCTGACTTTACTAACACCCTTGTGGCTGAATGAATCTCCTCAAATCTCCACAAAATCCAGAGGAACATCTTCCTAGAAGAGTGGAGGTGATTATAACAGAAAGTTCAGACTTAATGTGGAATGGGAATGTTAAAAAAGAAGCACATACCAATCTTATGCTCAGGTGTCCACACACAAAGTGTGTATGCCTTATTTTACTGAAATGAGGAAATGTTCTCAATTCAAATGTGATATCAGTACGATATTTATGTAATATACATTTCTAACTAAATCATTTTTTACTCATATCTGAGTCACAAAATACGTCTGAATCATAAATCAGGAACTGAGAGTTTGTGTCATGGTTCATAGAAAAAAAGAATAAAATAAGAAACGTTTTGTTTCCGTTTTTGAGCAGGACGTCGTTTTTTTTTTTTGAGTTTTCAGACAATCTTACTGACATTTAAAGATTTCCGTTTACGATATGCATTAGCAGTTCATGTGATTTCATAAATTCTGCAGATGTTGAGAGAGAGGTTGAACTCTGAAGGCCTGCACTCACCTGTGGAAGAAGAACAATCCCTGGATCCGAACCCACTAATCCCTACATGCACTACTCTGTTAGTCACACACACACACACACACACACACACAGAGAACTGTCTTTATACTGCTACAGTACCATCACATTCCCTATTACCTATTTTTTTTTTTACAGACATCACAGACACACACACCCCTTCTACAACATTGCAGAAGAACTGGACCCGACGTTCACCGGGAGGAAACCGGAAAGCCGGGTCTCGAGCGGCTCATCACCTGGTAAATTCCTCATTCAAATATCCTGAGAAAATGTTTTACCGGGTTGCTATGAAAGAGCGTATCATGTGTGCAGGAATCTGCCTGGCTCCTCGTACACCCCACAGCGTTTTCTATGACTACCTTCCAGAGCCTTCCGTCGCCCCGCCGAGCAGACGCCATGCCGACAAACCCGGACGTCACAAAGCCAAAGAGAAGCGGGAAAGCTGTAAGCAGCAGTGAAGCGATCAAGGTTTTATATTGGGAATAAATGTAACTGCACGACTGGAAATATTTTATTCCGCAACATTAAGCATGTAACTCCCAGCTTACACGTTTTCATTAATCGGACAGTGACACATCATATGCTTTTTATCCATTTATAGTTACGATGACATGTTAGTTCTATTGTCGCTTACTCTATAGCAGCTATAAACTTTCCCTCAGCAGCTTTCTCTCTCTCGTTTGAAGGCTCTTGCACTGGAGACTCCTTCCATTTTTCCATTGCTAAGCGTTCATTCTTTATAAATAACCCCTGTAAAAGCTCCTGGTACATGAAATTAACTCTACTTTCCTCACCAATCAGAATCCCGGATTCAAGAAAAATATTGTACATTTAGTGTCCAAATGTCTGAGTCCACTGTTCAATGTCTTCATACATTCTTCATGCAGTTCTAATGACCTCAACTTCTGGGACTTCTGGGAAGGTTTTAGATGAGCAATGATAGACTGATTAACAAAAAGTAGTAGTTCTAAAACTACTAACTACTAAACTACAAAAATGATGAGTAAGACTGATTAAGGGGAAGAATAATAATAGTCAGAGTATTTTTTTTTTTCTTCAATTATATAATAATTGTTATGAGCCCAAATCTTTATAAACATGCTCCAAAGTTTAGTGGAACATCTTCCTAGAAGAGTGGAGCTTATTATAATAGTAAATGGGGACTAAATGTGGAATGGGATGGGAAAAAAAGCATAAATCTTACAGTCAGGTGTGCACAAACTTTTTTGGGGTCTGTAAAACCTCTCATAGATCATTACTTTACATACTGAAGTCCATTTACAAGTGAGAACTTTCACTCGAGTAGAAATTAGTAGCTACTAATGTAGTTACTTAATTGGTAGTACTCAAGTTACAGGAGGAGTATTGATCCCGGGTTCGTTTTTAAACCAGGGATTAGTTTTACTCGAGTACAGGAGCGGTGTACACCATCCACCGCTGGTGTTCATACACCATACTACTGAAATATCCTGGAATTTTAAATGCAGTTTGTTTGCTTTGCCCAACAACTGATCATCAAGTTGTTCATCAATGAACCTCGGCCGCCCACGTTCCTTGGAGCACTTTTGAAAGATTCTGACCACTGCAGACCAGGAACATCCCACAAGAGCTCCAGTTTTGGAGACGCTCTGACCCAGACGTCTAGACGTCACAATTTGTCAAACTCGCTTGTGCTTGTTTGGATTTCCGAGGCCTGTTGTACATAGGAATAACATCAAGAAGAAAATCTTGATGTTTTATAAATGAGAGACTTTACAGCTAAGACTTTGGTGTATGTTATGCACTCGTCTAACTTTCTACACAAATTCTTTTTTGCACTCTATCACTCTGTCCTGTACAGATTTCATTTCACTGTAAGACTGGAGTAAGATTTTCACTGTAAGATCATGTAATAATCACAGCAAAGCTCTGAATAAATGTCATTATAAGCAGTAATAATGTGTAACACGGAACAGCCCCGGGACTGACGCATGACTCTGCGTGACCTGATAGCTCTTTGTGTTTCTGATCACACGCAGGAAAATTCTTGTCATGTTGAAGTGTTTAAGTGTCAAGCTGAGTCACAGTTATAGATCTGCTTAGCTACAGGTTCCCTCCACCCACACACACACCCACACACACACACACATATTCTGGGTGTAGGTTTAATTCCTCGGTGATACATTTTGTCACTGTAGGAACCCATAAAACTATAAACATTCTGTAATGAGAAAAATAATACAAATAATAATCAAAATAAAAGCTTTATTCATAGAGCATCTTTCATACATTTAAAATGCAACACATAGTAGTTTACAATGAGAGGAAACACCAAGAAACAAAAATCCAAGTGTTCCAGTAATTAAATAAATTATAGTGGTGACAGGAAAAGGAAAATAATTCTTTTTAATAAAAAAATATATTAAAACTGTTAGACAATGCAATTTGTTTGTTTTTTTTTGCATGCATAGACATTAATAAATAATTTTTAAATCCTAAATAAATAATTAAGGTGTCATGAATATACTGAAATGCTTAATTTTAACAAAGCACTATATATTATAAAATATACTATAATGCTATATAATATCAATATTTATCATATAATCACAATTTAAAAGCTTATTTCTAGTTCAAATTGATTTCTAATGCAAACCCACACTAACAGAATATCTCTGTAGGAGCTCTTGTATCACACGACCAGCTCAAAGGGCTTATCGTCGATGAGCAGAGACGAATTACTGCCACTCTCCTCCTGAGGAAAACAGAAAGTGCACTGCTCAGGTTCAGGCACCAGCCTCCGCCCTGCTGAACACACACACACACACACACACACACACACACACACACACACACCAACCAATAGTGTTAATCTGGTTAATCATTTATAATTGATTTCTGAGTTCTGTATATATCCTGGAAGTGCTAGTTCTATTGTTGCACTTTTGAACGGAAATCCCAACACCACCTTCTGGACCCCTGAGCACGGCCCTGAACCCTCACCTGCTAAGCTTTGTGATAGTGGGGCTTGAACCCCCAACTTTCTGATCAGTAACCCAGAGCATCAAATGATAGAAAGGGGATCATTATGGAGTGGGTGGAGATTTGATTTGTATATTCATGACCTTTTAGGGGTTTTTGGGGAGGGAAATTTTTATTCAATATTTGAATTGAAAATTTCATCCATAGCCTCTGTTTTCCCTCGAAACTACAGACGTTCTTCAGTAAATATACTTTACATCCTGCCTCTATGATAAACCCAACAAATCCAACTAATCTTTTTCATGTTCACACACTGTAACGTCACACAACTTGGTTTGGGTTTAGTCCTGCTGGGGGACCGAGACTTTCAGACACCAGTGAAACACTGACTTTTGATGACTTCTGGCTGAATTGACGAATTGACACACGGGGAATGATGGGAATGTAACTCTACAGGAAAATAAACACGCTGAATAATGGGAATCTAACAGTAATAAAGCTGGGAGTTACATGCTAAATGTTGCTAAATCACAAGGAATAACTGGGAATCTTAAGTTACTGTTAAGTACATTTAGGAAACTGGAAATCTTTTGCTGAGTGACTGCGAATTACACAAAGAAACTAGGAATGTTACACTATTAAACTGTGAAATAAACTAAAAACTAGTAATATTATACTAAGTATCTGGTATCTACATACAATTAGAATTGTATATTAAACAACTGGGAACTACATGAATTACAAGAATTACATTAAGCAACTAGGAATGTTACAGTAAGTACCTGGGAATTACATACTGAACAACTGGGAATTGTATACTAAGTAAGTGGAAATGAAATACTGAACCTTATACTAAGGAATCTTATACTAAGAGACTGGGAATTGCACTAAGAAACTTGGGAATATTACAGTAAATAACTGGGAATTACATTAAGAAACTAGGAATGTTACACTAAGTACCTGGGAAATTACAATATGAAAATGCACATCTTTTGTTTAGCAACTGGAAATTACAGAGACTATGAATATTACACTTTTAAACTGGAAATTCCACTAATAACTACGATAATTACACCAAGTAACTAGGAATTACCTTTTGAATAACTGGGAATTGTACCCTAAACAACTGGGAATCACACTAAGAACCTGGGAATATTACATATATTTATATTAGGCTACTAGGAATACTGCACACTAAACACACTGGAAATCTCGATAGCTGCACACTAAATCATGGATTGATTAGTATCAGTCACAAACAACAGGACAAATCAAAAATCAGATGATACATTTCATTTGCCTGTTCATGAGCTTGTTTTTTGGTGCATAACAAGGCCTCACCAGTTTCAGTTTTCTGAGGTTCTGGTGGCGTCTTCACCATCTTATCCTTTAAAAAATGCATGGCTACACACAGCAGCATCGCTGTACTGATGATCAAACAGGCACAAATGATAGCGATGACCACAGTCGTCCCAGCATCTACACAAATTCACAAAACACAGTTCGTTCACATTGCCGTCTATAACACGGTACTGAAATAACCTGAGGGCCATTTTTACATACGGGAATCGTTGCTGTAAAACTTTAGTGGAATCTCGGTGGGTTTGATATCAGCACAGACGATGTTGCTGATGGCCGTCCCTGCGGCCACAATTTGCTGATCCGCCGATGGACAGCTGAGGAACCGAATCACAGAACAGACAAAATGTCACATGAATGATTATAAAAAAAAACTAATATATGATATAAAAAGCGGTTTAGAGGCTCGTCGTACCTGCTGTTCCACTTAACGCAGTGATGATGGAGCTGACTGTTGAACGTTCCTGCAGGGCAAGGCTTGCATCCTCCTGTTATTATACAAATGTAGGTCATTACAGCCTTTATTCTTTCTTTCTCTAACTCTTTCTTTCTTTTTCTAACTCTTTCTTTCACTAACTCTTCATTTCATGTTTTCTTTCTTTATCTAACTCTTTCTTTCTTTCTTTCTTTCTTTCTTTCTTTCTTTCTTTCTTCAATGTAATCTTTTTTCTGTTTCTTTCTTTTACTTCCGCTTTCTATATCTAGCTGATTGTCACTTACAGCCACTTTCTCTACTTCCTCTGCTTTGGCTGGCTGTCTCTCCTTTTTCATTCATTTTTTAAATTAATTTTATTTCTCTCACCATCTGTTTGCCGCTTTCTTCAGTTTCTTTTGTTCAGTCTGTTTCTTTCTTTTACTCTTTTCTTAATTTTCTTTCTTTCACTTTTCTTTCTGTCTATTGTGTTTGTGTGTTAGTGTGTTACAGGAGCTGGTAATGAACAGGTCAAGTGAAGGTGTAGTTACTCACGGTTCTCAGTCGGTTCTTCTCCTTCACCACACAGCTGGAAGCAGAAGGAGCAGGAATCGTCTCCACACTGAAATCCTTCAACACACTCACACACTGTATCAGCACTCGTAGTACACTGCTTCTTCACTCTCAGAGGACCTACACACACACACACACACACACACACACACACACACACACACACACA
>JAAIIK010000109.1:3168515-3189337 GCA_014706435.1 Silurus glanis
ATCTATCTATCTATCTATCTATCTATCTATCTATCTATCTATCTATCTATCTATCTATCTATCTATCTATCTATCCTTTCTCTTTGTCTCTCTCTCTCTTTTATTCCTCTTTTACTCTCTTTTATTTAATCTGTCCGTTTCTTACAGCTTTTTCTTTATTTTTTCTTTCTTCTTGCCTCTGTGTTCTTGCTTGCTTCTCTCCCCCTCTCCCTGTTTCCTCTTCTTCTTTTTTCTTCTCCTTCTTTCTCTCTTGGTTCTCAGTTAAAGCACTGTGCTTTATATTTATTAAAATGTAACATGAGTGTCAATTTAACATGAGGTTAGAAAAAAATATTTTTATTCTATCTAGTCTCACACACACACATACACACACACACACACACACACACACACACACACACACACACACACAAAGCCTGTATTTAGTAATTGTTTTGTGATCTTACCTGCTTTACATCGACTGCAGCAAGAATTGCGGGTGTTCGACGGGTCAAATGTCCACTCTTCACATCCTCGTTTCACCTCATAACCCAGAGACAGAGACACAGACAGTGTCAGAGTCAGAAGGAGCCACATTACTCCAAGTGTCTAACACACACGAACACACAACAACGTGGTTGATGGTCAGGCTGATTTCAAGATCTTTAGACTGGCTGTATTTCTCTGACTGATAGAGTTTGTCTATCAGTCCTGACGTCATTGATATAACTTTCCAAATGTCACCCACTGTGCCTCCTCTGCTCTTATTGCCCACACACTCACACACACACACACACACACACACACACACACAGACGCACAGACACACGCACAGATGTACACACAGACGCACTTGTGTTATAGCGCACTTATGAGTCAGTAACAAAATCAGTATGTGTGTGTGTGTGTGTGTGTGTGTGTGTGCTTGTAAGTGTGTGTGTTTCAAATAAAAGCACTTGGGCAATTCCTTAAAAAGGAGAACAGTAAATAAAACACAGGCTGGGAAATTTTTGAGAAAGTTAAAGAAATTATTGTTGTTTCTCCCCCTTTACCAGAACCCATGATGTAATTTTTTTTTGGACCAGTGTGTCAGTCCTGGTGCTGTACCTGGCTGTGTGGATTGTATATAAATCTTTGTTTTGTTTCTTTAGAATTATTATGTGAGTTATTTTGACGTTGGATTGTGATTGTTCAGCTGTTGATTGATTTGTTATAACAGGAGCAAATCACAGGTTCAATTCATTAAAAAAAATTTTGTGGATGCCTTTTTAACAAAAGCTCATAGCAGCTTTGCAGAGATAAAACAGTAAAAGTGTCAGAGAACCACCAGTAAGGCCACCTCCAACATTCTCGCTCAGCCTCTCCCTCCTATTAATCACCTGCACCTGTTTCCTATTAACCCGTCTCCTTTAAAATGTGCCTCTTCCCCTTCACTCACCGTCTAATCTACCGTATACCTACATTCGATCATCCAGACTAGCTACTGCTCCTGCGATCTCCTGAGTTTCCTAAACTCCTCGCTACGGCTACAGCTAAGTTTATTTCCTGCACTTCCATTTCTGATTCTCCTGTGTTTGTTCTGTTAAAAATCTATAAACTACACCTTGTTTTATTTCCGGTTTACGACGTCTGGTGTATTGGTGACAAAAAGAATGTAAAAGTTTGCTCCATATAATTGTATGTTTGTCCCTAATGAGCAAGCCAGTGCCAACTGTGGTGAAGGAAAAACTCTGTGAGGGTATGAGGAAGAAACCTTAAGAGGAACCAGACTCAGGAAACCTGTTCACATCCAAATTCAAATTTTATTCGTCACATACACATACAGAGTACGACATGCAGTGAAATGCTTTATACGACTGTACAGCATTCAAGTACAAAAAGATAAAGCAGATAAAATGTATAAACTATAGAAATATATGTACCGTAATTTCCGGACTATTAAGCGCACCCAAATATAAGCTGCACCCACTGAATTTGACAAAGATTTTTATTTTGAACATAAATAAGCCGCACCTGCCTATAAGCCACAGGTGTCTACATTGAAACTAACGAACTTTACACAGGCTTTAATGAAAGACAGTGTCTGTAACACGGCTTGTATCTAAACAGTAGCCTACCAAGAAAGTCATTGTTCACTGTCTTCCTCCTTCCTTTTACAACTATTTCTCTCGAGAGTTTATTTTTTTGGCATCGTCGTGCGTTTAAAAATCACCATCGGTGAAGCTTTTCTCCCGATGCCGTGCAGCTCAGAACACAGGTGAAGTGCGTGTTTTCATGCCCGGTTGTTTTCAGCGTGACGAATGATTCGCATTTCCTGTAGACAGTCCGAGTGAGTGGCAGGTCAGACGTCAGAGGAACATCATCCATATTTATGATGTGGTGCGGCCCGATTCAGTGGGAGCGCATCTGATTTAATATAAAGAGTTTCATTGGTTCACCTGAACCCGTTCTGCAATTTCATTGGTCTAATGTTATGGGGCTCAGTTTTTTGGTTTGAAGTTTGTGAATCCAAGAAAAACCCAGGAAAAATCCATAAATTAGCCGCTTCGTTGTTTAAGCCGCGGGGTTCCAAGCGTGGGGAAAAAAGTAGCGGCTTATAGTCTGGAAAATACGGTATATCTGAAGGAGTATGGCAGATATTGACAGTGCAAATTAAAGTGATTTAGTGATTGTCCTTAAAGTGTCCATGTGCAGTATGGTGTGATATAAAGTGACACTGTTTTGTAATAGTGCAAAAAAAAGTTATGCAGAAATGAGTGATGAAGGAGAGAGAGGTCCGGTACTAGATCCTAGAGTGTCCTCATCACCAAATGTCCATTAATTACAGTTTCATCAATGTTAAGGTGTGCAGTAATCAATATGAAGGTTCATATGAAGTTCTCTTTAGTTATGTTTGTGTATATAATAATGTCTTGATGTCAGATGGTCTGTGTAAACATACAGTATTGTGCTGATGTGGTGAAGATTTCTGTAACACTGTACCATGACCACCCGTGTGTGTGTGTGTGTGTGTGTGTGTGTGTGTGTATATATTATATGTAAATTCTCCATTCTAATTGGTCATCTTCACCTCCACATCATCCAACAAGCATCCTGTAAAAAAAATATCTAGCAAAACTGTAATGCATTGCTCTGTAATATTATAACAGGATTAAGACAAAGGATTATTTTTAAATAATGACCTTTTTTTTGGACTCTTAGACAGAGGTGGCAAAAGTCCACACATTCTGCACTTAAGTAGAAGTACAGATACTCATATTTTAAAATACTCTGGTAAAAGTTGGAGTACTGACTGTACTTTTTTTTAACTCAAGTTAAAGTAAAGAAGTTTGGGCTCTGACATGTACTTCAGTAAAAAGTAGCCATTAATACCACCTGTTTTAGTGTCACTCTGGTAATTGAACCTCACCTCATATTAATATTAAGTCTGTCTATCAATTCAATTTTTTATTCGCACAATGTTATCTGTTCTAAATGTACCATATATTAATACTTTGTTGTGAATACTCTAAGCAACATAGACATGGAGAAATATGGATGCTTTATGGAAATGTATGTTTATTATTAGTGAAACCAAACTCAAGATAGAGCATGAAGTCAAAATATTCTTCTAAAAGTTTTAAAGTAATGAAGGTGTTTTAAATTACGTAAATCATCAGGACACCAAACTGAACTTTTGCTATGTTTCCACACGGACAGTAATTTAAGTTCGTTTCGGCGTTATGAGAAAAAAAAAACACAACGCCCCGGCGCGTTTGTCGACCCCCAGAGGGTATTTTGTGTTGAATTGTGTGAATCATGGTGGATTTTGGTGTTTGATTTGAGGCGCAACAGTAAAAAAATGTTTACTGATTAAAAATATTTTTCGGTGAAGTTTATTTATTTTATATGTGAGTAAAGAAAGGACGTCGTGGATTAATGTATGTTGCGCTGAAGGTTTCAATTTCGGCTCTTTTATAATTAGTTATTTATGCATTTATATTTTTTTATAAAAATGGTCAAACTGAAATGCACTCTGCGTTAATCGCACGTTAATAAAAATTTAGTGCCGTTAAAATGAATTTGCGTTTGAATTTTTGACAGCCCTAATTAATATATTAATACAAAACGAATTTTAAATGTTGTTACCTAATAAATGTATCCAGGCTGAACATCCACCATATAGAACACAAGCAGAGAAAAGATGATGATCAGGTGATCAGGAATGTGTCTGTTCTTAATCACTGACTCCCTCTGTCTCATCCACATCAACCCCAGACTTCTTGTTACCTTCTGCCTGCTTATTGTGAGCTTCATAAACTAGTCTACGTCTGTGGTGTGTAAGAGACAGGAAATGATACACCAGTGGTAATAATAATAATAAGTTTAATTTATATAGCGCCTTTCCCAAGCTCAAGGACGCTTTACAAGGTACAATATTTCAATATATCAAGACAGGTGAAATATAATGAACATACATAAACATAAAACATATTCGTCGGACATTTGCCCAGGACGAAGGATCACATGCAGCTGCATGAGTTAATAGCAGAGACAACATAGACATAAAAACATACAGGACAAGAGATAGAACACTACATAGTACGATACATACACCACATTTCAGAAAAATGAAGGACTCCTAACACATGTGCATTGACTGATAGTGGAGGTTGAAAAGGTGGGTCTTAAGCCTTGATTTAAATTCAGTCAAAGTGGTGATGGTTCTGAGTGCAATGGGTAAGGAGTTCCATAGTATTGGAGCAATGACAGAAAAGGATCTGCCACCCGCAGAGGATAGACGGTATCTAGGAACACAAAGAAGTTCAGAATTTGAAGACCGGAGTGATCGTGAAGGAACATAGGATGAGAGAAAATCGGAAAGATAGTGAGGGGAAAGAGCATTTAGTGCCTTATAAGTGAGGAGTATGATTTTATATTTTATGCGAGATGAGACTGGCAGCCAGTGAAGATCAAATAATATAGGGGTAATGTGGGCAGATTTTTTATTGGAGGTTAACATTCTGGCAGCCGAGTTTTGTATGTACTGTAAACGTGAGATTGAGTGAGCTGATAGACCAGAGAAGAGTGAATTGCAGTAGTCGAGACGGGACGTAATCAGAGCATGCACTAATGTTTCGGCATCATTTCTGCAGATGAAAGGTCGCAGTTTGACAATGCGTTGTAAATGAAAAAAAGATGTTTTGGAGAGGCTGCGAATATGGGCATCAAAGGATAGTGAGGGGTCGAGTATGATACCTAAATTTCTAACAGTAGCTGAGGGGAAAATCGTAGTAGCATCCAGATCAAGACTAAAGTCCACAGAGTTGTTTTTTATTAGAGATGCGGGACCAGTTATCAGAATGTCGGTTTTACCCAGATTCAGGCTAAGAAAATTTGAGTGTAGCCATTGTTTTAACTCGCTAACACAAGAGGAGAGTGAGGATTTTACATTAACAGAATCTGGTTGACAAGCAGTATATAACTGAATATCATCAGCATAACAATGATAACTAAAACCATGTCTACGAATGATGTTGCCAAGCGGCTGAATGTACAGAATGAATAGTAGTGGGCCAAGAACAGAGCCCTGTGGGACACCCTGTTTAAGTAAGACAGTAGGAGATTTGGAATTGTGTATGGAGATGTGATATTGCCTG
Organism: Silurus glanis; assembly: GCA_014706435.1. Taxonomy (NCBI): domain Eukaryota; kingdom Metazoa; phylum Chordata; class Actinopteri; order Siluriformes; family Siluridae; genus Silurus; species Silurus glanis. Next base: position 3,174,134 of record JAAIIK010000109.1, read on the forward strand.
CCCGTGAGATAAGAGGAAAACCAGGATAGTGCAGAGCCTGATATGCCTAATTCCGCTAATCGTGAAAGTAAAATCTTATGACAGACAGTGTCAAAGGCAGAGCTGAGGTCTAATAACAGAAGTATAGAGAGACTACCTGAGTCTCCAATGAGTAAAAGATCATTAACAACCTTTACTAGCGCGGTCTCCGTGCTATGCTGCTGGCGGAAGCCAGATTGAAAAATATCAAAGAGGTTGTTACCAGCTAGGAATGACTGCAGCTGAGAGGCCACAGCCTTTTCCATGATCTTCGATACAAATGGCAGGTTGGAAATAGGGCGGTAGTTGGATAAGTCTGCCGGGTCCAGATTAGTCTTTTTGAGTATGGGAGTAACAGCAGCAGTCTTAAGTGACACAGGTACAGTAGAGGAGATAAATGACATATTAATAAGGTGGGAGATGGGGGCAGAAATCCCCCATCTCCCCCAGTGGTAGATTGAAAAAGCCATGCAATGACAGGAAACAGGTTGATGGGCTGAAAATGAATAAATACAAAAAATATTGACATTTCACCAAATAGATTAAAAGTAAAATAACGAGTCTGATTTGAAAATGTAAGAATTATGAAGTACAGATGTTTGTGTAAAAGTGTAATGAATGAAAGTAAAAATTTGTCTGAAAAATAAATAGTGAAGTAAAATACTGATACCAGAAAAATCTACTGTATCGAATTATTTGTACTTCATTACTTCCCACCTCTGCTCTCGGACATTAAGAGATACGTAACACACATGATTTTAACAGCTGATAATGAAATTAAATGTTTCATATACTAACGAGACATTTTAAACACTTCATTCTTTAATTCAGGTGATTTATTTAACACTTCTCCTCAATCATTTCGTGACAGAAAAGGTTTTCAGTCGACTTAATTCGCACAACGTCAAAGTGAATTTAAACATGTTCAAATCTGAGAACCGTATTGTCGTCTCTGTCGTGTCGAGCTCATCTGATCAGGATTTCTTCAATTGTTCTCTTCATTGTTCTGCCCTCTAAAAAAAGCAGACTTCCACCCATCCCTCTTAAAGCCTAAGTTGAAACTGCGTGTTCTGGGTGCCGGCTCGATATTCTTCGGGTTCCTCAGAAGAGATGATTTGACCTCGTCATTTCGCTTTTTCATCAGTGCTAGAGCCGGAGTTATCGGGAAGCTTTCGAATAACTGAAATGGAGAAAGACATAAACAGATACAGTAAATACTGAACACATCCATTTGTATCATACACAAAAGATTTTTTTATCCATTTTGTCTGTCAGAGAAAATGTTCTAAGTAGGTGCTAGGATGTATTGATGATACATTAAGAAGATTATATAAACAGGAGCTAGACTCGGGTCTCTGACTCACATTGGCCTGACTCTGGCTCCTGTTCAGGGTCTCAGTCGCAGGTGAACTCAGGTCCAGAGAGGATTTGCTGATTATGCTGTTGCCCATTTTGGTCTGCAGGTTATTGGTGCTGTAATCAAAGTTTTTTTTCAGGATGTCACCCAGATGCCATGAGCTGTCGGTTTGAGGAATGCTGACAATAAGGGGTTTCTGAAAAACAAACAGGAGTCAGAAAGGGTTCTCGTATTTACGTACTTTCATTTAAGGTGAATTGTCATACTTCCTGTATGAAAAAAAAATTACAATATAAAGTATACTAAACTGGCAAAGGTTTGTGGACACCTGAATTGATGTGCTGGCTGAAAATCCTTTCATAGCCTTCAAATCTCTGCATAGAACCTTGGTTTCCCCAGAGAGACATCTGAAGGACCATTAATTCAGAAGGTGTCATATAAAAAGAATTTCTTCAACTAGATTGACCATTTTGTGTGAATTTCCCTTTGGGATCAACTGTCTATATGTCTGTCTGTCTGTCTTCAGTTAATTTAGGACAAGTGACTGAAACGGAACACTTCAGTTTGTAGAACGTTTGAGAGCTCCTTCTCCGTAGGTTCTTTCATTTTTAAAAGCATAGGTTTTCAGGCCTTAGCAAGTCCAACTTTTTGTGGAAATACATGCAAGTATGTTTCGTGTTCTAGCACCTTACGATGGACTGGAGCTGCAGCAGATCCTGGTGTCATCTCCTCAAGGATCGTATTTTCCGGCCAGCTCCTGTCCAGACTTGGTAGAGACTCCTGTCTATAAGCATGTGAGAGGGGTGTAAAGTCTTCCATCAGACTCCTCTCCATTCTGAAGTCTCTGTGCCTGAACATGGCTGGTCTGTCATCACGTTCTGCCAGAAACCCATAATGAAGCCTCTCTGGTCTTTGTGTGTTCCTTTTACAAAAGCAGACAAATAAAGTAATGTAAGGGATAAAACACTGCTGTTATGTATTAGAAAGTAATCAGAAATGTTAGAAAACCTGACACAAAATGTTGACATTGGAGAGTATTGAGATATAAACCTGTGATTTGAAGCCTCTAAACTATCAAAGATGACCAATCAGAATGGAGAATTGTTGATAAGTAAGTGATAATCCAGGACTAGGTGAGGGATGCAGGATGCTAATGCACAACGTGGAGGTGAAGAACGACCCGAGGTGAAGCAGAGAGAATTAAATGGTGTAAAGTCACAGACATAGCCGTGAATTATAACCTCATATCATGGTCACTTCACAGAATTGAGGAGTTAAATCTCTCATTTATGTTTGCAGGTCTCCGTAGTGTTGTGATACGTCATATTCACGTAGCAGCAGTGGTGCTGAGAGAACGTGCTCGAGAAACAGTTTAGCGAGAAGAAATCAATCTACGTATCAAATATTGTTTACAAATTTTTGGTCACATTCTCAATAATAAAAGTAGAATAATATCTGCTAATAATCAAATGTAAACAAATCTTTTTTTACCGACACAAATCTGTTAAAAACGATGCATTGTACAAGGAGAATATGTACAATAGCTGCCTCATTTCATATGAAACTGGAACTGGATGTTATCATGGTTACATGTGTTTATAAGCAGCGCATTCATTTAGAATTGATTTTGACTGATCGCAAGCTACCTTCCTGGCCAATCAGAATTAAGTATTCAGAAAGGATTGAACGGAAGCCAGAAATCCAGAATTAGTCTCAAATAGTGTTAAGAAATACAGAAAACGTTTTTGACTCACCAAAACATTGCTTGATGATCTGTTACATGCCTCGGCTCAGCCGCAACACGATAAAACCTGTGCCGTAAATGACAGCATGAGACATGCGCGGTATTCATGCACAAACGATTTCTTTGCTTATTTTCTAGATATTTGACTTCAGGCAAAAAACTTCTAAACGTATAGTCATCTATAGAAATGTATAGTCTGGAGTTCATGGAGTACACAATGCTCCTTTTTAGGAAACTCTGTGAGATCTTACAATTACAGAGCAGTATCATGGTCCTTAAAGAAGTGTAATACGAGACACACCCCTGGATCGTATAACCTATAGAACAGACTAAGCCAAAAGTCCTAAACATGATCCACTCACCTGCTTTCATCTGGCCATTCAGTGATATGAAGATCTAATAGACTGGCTCCAGGAACCTCAGTATGCCAGTCTCGTCCTGTTCTGTGAATCTTTGGCAGTTCTTCAGAAAACTTGGGCAATTCCTGGTTTTCTAGAGAGTCTTCAATCTTTTGGAAGACCCCAAGAGCGTTCCAGTCTATAGGAGAGTCAGCGGTAGGTGGTGGAGGGCTGGGAGGGCAGTCAAGCAGCGTTTGTTTGTGTGAATTTGGTTCTGGTTGGAAAACTGTTTTCTCGATCTTGGGAAGTTCTGCAAGCCTGGCGGCTTTCCAGGAGTCAGGTACAGGTAGCGAGGCAGCGTAAAGGATGCGGAACTCCCTGTCAAAAAGCTCCACCACAGGGCCATTCAGGACAGTGACGAGCTGCCGGTGTAGATGAGCGTCAGTCCAGGTCAGGCTGGAAAACAAGAAGTGAAGCAGGGCTTGGGGAAAAAGTAGGACCCTTTAAAAGTTTTTCAGGTATTCTTCTGTGGCTACATCAGTGTTTTCTTTTCATAAAAGGTATTTTTAATAAACGTAGCCTTAATTATCCAATGAATCCTCAAAGAACCCTGAACCAGAAGCATACTAAGTATCAAGACAGGTTCTAACAATTAAGATGTTTCTCCAAGAGTTCCTGCCCTGGATGTAGGTACGTCTAAACATCTGGAACCAGTCAGGCATTTAACATTTTAGCTTTGGTACTTGGTACAGTTTTTTTTTTTTTTTTTTAATATATATGTGATGCTACAATGTTAAACACTGAAGATAATTGAAGCTCAGTCTTAAACAAATATTCCTTCTTCAATGTAAATATCTGAAAAAGGATTACTTCTATGACATTTTGTCTCAATTCCCAACCTCTAGTTCAACACATTCTTCCACATCAATTTGTCTTCTAAGATCTCTCTTACCTGTAGCTGCCCACAACAACCGTCTCCAGATCCACCAGGACAAAGTTCTCCTTCAGTTCTCCCACCACCATCTTCCTATGTTTAGATATGAACTTCTTTCCACCCAGAATCCGAACGATTATGTTCTGTCAGAAGGGCAGATCATAAGATATTGACATTGCTGTTAAATTTTACGATTGGATTTTAGAGAATAACACCAAATTGTTCCAAACGATAAGGTTCCATCTAGCATCTGAAGGAGTTATTTTGGTTTAACCATGTAGGGGAATGATTAAAGGTTCTATGTGAGACCAAATGATGGATACACTATGTGAACAAAAGTTTGTGGACATCCAATCATAAGACATGTATGTGCTTTTTAAAAAAATATGCCATCCTCATTTGCTGTTATAATAACCTCCACTCTTCTGGGAAGATGTTCCACAAGATTTTATGGAGATTTGTGCCCATTCAGATACAAGGGCATTAGGTACTGATGTAGATAAGGTGAGGAGGCCTGGGGTGCAGTCAGTGTTCACATTAATTCCAAAGGTGTTCAATAGGTTTGGAGCTCTATAGCAGGAGATCTTTCACCAAATCCAACCTTTGGAAATCTTCATGGAGCTGGAGCAGGTTTGGGTGTCTTAGTTGAGGTAAAGGGAAAATTTCAAGCTACCTCATTTATAATGTCTTATACAATTGTGTGCCTCCAATCTGTGCTAACGGTTTGGGGAAGAACCACATGTATATGTGTGAAAAAGTCAGCAGTCACGATACTTTGGTCCCTGTTATGTATCTCTAAGGAAAACCTCTTTAGAAAGCCTAAAACCTTGAGCAATAGCTTCGAGAGAGAAATGTAAATTTAGGTGTGCCAGCAGAAAGCTGATTGAAATTCCAGATCATTTCAGTGAGTCAATCAGATCAGATCAGTTGTTCACATAATCTAATGGCAAGTTTTAAAAATGTGGTACAAAGAAATTCTGATCAGCTTTTGCCTAAATCGTGTAGAGAAACATCTGGACAACATTACATTTATATAGCTTTTACACATTAAAGACCCAAATTAATCGACTCATCAAATGGATGACTCGTTCAAAAATGACTCATCAGAAAGCACAAAGATTTATTTTAAGAAGAAGGTGGATCATAGGGTGACGTATAAGAGTGGAGAAAGGGGCACACAGGTGGACTATGTTCTATGCAGGAGATGCAACCTGAAGGAGATTGGAGACTGTAAGGTGTTGCAGGGGACAGTGTAGCTAGACAGCATCGGATGGTGGTCTGTAGGATGGTTTTGGAGGTGAAGAAGAAGAGAAGGAGAGTGAGGACTAAAAGAAGAATAAGATGGTGGAGACTGAAGGAGGAAGACTGTAGTGTGAGGTTCAGGGAAGAGGTCAGACAGGGGCTCGGTGGTGGTGAAGAGGTGCTGGATGATTGGGAAACTACTGCAGAAGTGATAAGGGAGACAACTTGAAAGGTACTTGGTGTGACATCTGGAAATAGATAGAAAGAAAGAAAAAGAGACGTGGTGGTGGAATGAGGAAGTGCAGGAGAGCAGAAGGAGAAAGAGGTTGGAGAAACAGAATGGGATCGACAGAGTGATGAGAAAAGTAGGCAGGAGTACAAGGAGATGTGAAAGCAGGTGAAGAGGGATGTGGCAAAAGCCAAGGTAAAGGCATATGAGGAGCTGTAGGAGAAGTTGGACACAGAGGAAGGAGAAAACGATTTGTACAGATTGGCCAGGCAGAGGGACCGAGCTGGAAAGGATGTGCTGCAAGTTAGAGCAATAAAGGATGGAGATGGAAATGTGTTGACTAGTGAGGATAGAATGAGGAACATAAGAGAGAGAGAAGGTTGGATGATATGAAGATGGTGAGGCAGGAAGTGGATAGGATTAGTAAGGAGGAAGTGACAGCAGCGATTAAGAAGATGAAGAGTGGAAAGTCGGTTGGACCAGATGACATTCCGGTAGAAGCATGGAGATGATTAGGAGAGATGCAGTGGGGTTTTTAACCAGATTGTTTAACAAGATTTTGGAAGGTGAGAGGATGCCTGAGGAATGGAGAAGGAGTGTGCTGGTACCGATCTTTAAGAATAAGAGAGATGTGCAGACCTGCAGTAACTTGAAGTTATGGGAAAGAGTAGTGGACGCCAGGCTGAGAGAAGAGGTGACCATCTGTGAGCAACAGTATGGTTTTATGCTGAGGAAGAGCACCACAGACGCATTATTTGCTTTGAGAATGTTGATGGAGAAGTATAGAGAAGGTCAGAAGGAGTTGCATTGTGTGTTTGTGGATTTAGAGAAAGCGCACGACAGGGTGGAGAGAGGAGTTGTGGTATTGTATGAGGAAGTCAGGTGTGTCAGAGAAGTATGTGAGGGTGGTGCAGGACATGTATGAGGACAGGGTGACAGCAGTGAAGTGTGCAGTAGGAACGGCAGACTGGTTCAAGGTGGAGGTAGAACTGCATCAAGGATCGGCTCTGAGCCCTTTCCTGTTTGCAGTGGTGATGGACAGGTTGAAGGACGAGGTCAGACAGGAGTCTCTGTGGACTATGATGTTTGTGAATGATATTGTGATTTGTGGTGAGAGTAGGGAGCAGGTGGAGAAGAGCCTGGAGAGCTGGAGGTACACGCTGGAGAGAAGGGGAATGAAAGTCAGTAGGAGTAAGACAGAGTACATGTGTGTGAATGAGAGGGAGGACAGTGGAGGGGTGCAGTTGCAGGGAGAAGAGGTGGTGAAGGTGGAGGAGTTCAGGTACCTGGGGTCAACAGTGCAAAGTAATGGAGAGTGTGTTAGGGAAGTGAAGAAAAGAGGGCAGGCAGGGTGGAGTTGGTGGAGAAGAGTGACAGGAGTGATTTGTGATAGAAGAGTATCTGTGAGAGTGAAATGGAAAGTTTATAGGACTGTGGTGAGACCTGAGATGTTGTATAGTTTAGAGACAGTGGCATTGAGTAAAAGACAGGAGTTGGAGCTGGAGGTAGCAGAGCTGAAGATGTTTCCGTTGGGAGTAATGACGATGGATAGGATTAGAAATGAGTTTATTAGAGGGACAGCGCATGTAGGACGTTTTGGAGACAAAGTGAGGGAGGTGTGATGGAGATGGTTTGGACATGTTCAGAGGAGGGACATTGGGTATATCGGTAGGAGAATGCTGAGGATGGAGCCACCAGGAAGGAGGAAAAGAGGAAGGCCATGGATGTGGCGAGGGAAGACATGCAGGTAGTTGGTTTGAAAGAGGCAGATGTATGTATGGGTCTGGAGACGGATGATCTGCTGTGGCGACCCCTAATGGGAGCAGCTAAAATAAGAAGAAGAAGAAGAAGAAGAAGAAGAAGAGATGCACAAAGATCCTTTGAAGAACAATTTTCAAGAGTTTCCACATATCACACTCTGAACACATCCATCAGGTGGCTGAATACACTTTTCACAAAAGTTCCAAGTGCTAAATAATTAAATAAACTCATCCTGACTAATGACTTGGATGTTGTACCACGAACTTTACCAGAAAAAAAATGAGTTCTTCAAAATGTATTGGCCAATCAAGGGTCATTAACTTCTAAAACAACAGCTCTACTTGGAAAATATTCTGGCAAAACTGCATTCTGTTGTGTTCCTTTTTGTCTTATACTATATATGATTATTGAAAAGGGGATTCGAGTCATTTCAATGGTTCTTTGAATTGGAAGCCTTTTTATCATCCTGCAAACTTTAGAGATAAGGAACACACTCTCAGGTATGAAGTTCTACATAGAATATTTAATGGTTATAGTGTAATGAGGGCACTATCTCACTGTCTTTAAAAGGTCCTCTGGATAGTTAAAGTTCTTTTCTTTATATCGAAAATATACAACTGAAAATCATTTATTAGGGTTCTTTAAGGGGTTCTTCAGATCATGAATGTTCTTAAAGACCTTTCTGATGAAGGAAAACGTCTGTCGAAAGGTTCTTCATACACTATTGGGTCAATTTGGACCAAAAAAATGAGCAATGAGAATAATTTACCCAACCACTGACCAACATTATGAATTTTTCTTTTTTACATCTACAGATGGGTCTAATATTGATATCAAAATATTTAAAGCCAAAACATGACATTTATTTATTTATATAACAGGCACACATGTGGGCGGCTTGCGTGCAGTCACACCCTGGCTCTTCCATGCAAAACATCAGTGTCCTTAACCATCCCCAGAACCCCTTAAGGAACCTTTTTGGATGTGTGTTTATTTTAACACTCCTCTGGCGTTGCAGCTCGTGTTCCTTCCAACGAATAGATGCATCAACATTTCAAACATTCTTAAATACGTTCGACAGAAATCGAGTCTCAATCTGCAGTTACATGAAGCAGACGTTTTTTTTTCCTCTCAGCCAAGCGCTAACTTTGGCGTTATGAATGCTGTGTAACCTGTTGCTCTTGACTTCGTGTGGAGCATCACTGACATTCCTTGCTTTAACACTTGAAGCTGAAGAGGAATGTCGCACGGGTTACCAGGACCGAGATGCAAGGTGTGCCGAGTTGTTTATTTATTACCAACAAGGTTTCAATCTGGAAATGGTCCAATTTGAACTACAGCTGGAGTTGATTGTTGTAAGAAGGGTTGAACGTGTAATGATGCTGATGTTTAGATTTGGTTTTTTTTTTTTGGGACTAACCGGATGTCTGAGCTGATTGGGCGTTAAGTTGTCTTGAGCAGGTCTTCGGTTCAGGATGATGTAGACGATGATGCCTCGTGATGCAGCCGAGAGCAGATCCCTGATCACGGTGATGTCTGTGATTCTATCTGCCGCGATTGCAATCAGCTGCTCGGAAAAAAAAAACAAACGCAATGAACACATCGAGCAAGAAAAGGTGCTAGAATGCAAATGATTGTTTCCTCAGGCACTGTGCTGAGGAACAGTGGGAATGAGACAACCGTGTGGAATTGATCAGTTATTGAGAGTCTGTTACCCAGTTAAACTCATTAAAAACCACATACGTGAAAATTGCACAGATTCCCACACGACTTTTCTGCTCCTAATGTTAAAGTTGGAAATTACAAACTACAGATGATCTCTGTATCGACTAAATTGTCTTTGTATTTTTTTATTATTATTATTCCCAAAATTGTTTTGGGGAGTATTATACCAGATTTTGGTACTAACACTTCACCTGGTTATTTTCAGACCAAAATGATCCTCATATTTGAGTAATTCTGGAGGAGAGCGATTGAGCAAAACCTTATAAAGATTTGATTGTTCTATAGTCTTATAATAGTTTTTCGTCAATGTTAACATGAGTATTGAAGGAAGCATGAGATGAACAAGACCTACAGAACACTGTGGAGAGAGAAACATGATTCAGAAGTTGATGATTCAGTGTTAAATTGTGTGCTAATATGAATCCAAACCCGATATTTATAATCTAACCCGCTTCCAAAAGTTTAGATTTCAGATGTTCATCATGATGACCATTGTACCTACCATGGTGGCTTCCTGCAGCAATCTCCTGATCACTTCACGGATGTGAGGAGCCTGCTCCACCGGAGGATTGGTATAAACTATGGCTCGGTCCACACCATCCCATCTGAACTTCTCTGGCCATCCGAGTTCCAGACACGGAGCCGGCGTGTCTGAAAACTCTGGGAAATACTCCTCTGAAAAGCCCTGCACGTCCGGGCTGCTCTCATTCCCAGCGTCGCCGTTTTCCACGACCTCCACGGGATGATCCTCCACCCATTTGGAAATCTGCTTCACCTCCTCCGGGGAGAGAAAAGGTTCGAGTTGATGTTTCTTCAGTTTGTCGTAGAAAGCTTCAGGACCATCTCTGAGCAGAGAATCCAGTGTGTTGCGTTCCACTTCCGAATGGAGGAAATCCGGGTTGGACTCACGTGCTGGTAGGAAGACCACATTTTCATTCAAGCTTTGCTCCTGAGAGTTGGACATCATGGACAGTAATGACAACAGAAGTTAATTTAGGTGGTGGTGCCGATCCTGGTGGGGTCTCTCATGGTGTTGGGTAAAGAATAAGTGATGTCCTGTGGACGTAATCCAAAAAAACTTTGTAGAAGCCCAGAAGTAAAGACCTGTAAAGCAAAGGAGATTGTTTTTTATGAGTGAAAAAGCCATGGAGAGAAAGCAAGAATAAAGAATGTTCTCTGCCTATCTCAAACACGTCATCTATGCCTTGTGTACACAAGTTGTGCAATTTGGAAATAATACTGAAAGCAAGACTTGGGCTGATAACAGCTACAGGGAAGAACAAAAACTCTCACACACAGACACACATATACACACACAAAAGATTTATTTTTAATTCTTTACATCCATTCATTTATTGTAGCTATTTACCTAAAAGAAACATGACCTACCTCCTTTCAGCCTTCACCCATGTTCATCTTCAACATCTGCGATTGGGGGAAATCTTCACTCTCTCCCTGTTAATCTGCACTCCATGAGGCGGATCCTAATATTGTATTTCCATCTGCATTGTATCCGTTCCTCTCTGCAGCTGACATAAAACATGCCTCTTTCTCTCTGTGCTCTCAGACTATACAAATCATGACTGGTCCTACCAGAAGAGCAGGTCTCGATCATAGAGATCCACTCATGGGAGCATCTACAGGCCAGAGGTTGTACACTTCATGCTTATTCATGCAGTATCAGAAGGTCAGATTCCATATTTCAGAACCACTTGATGGAATCAAGATTATTTTTAAACTCAAAAATGGATTTAAAATGAGCAGTGTGTGAGAATCAACAGTTTCAATGTCCAAAACACACTCCTTTTTTCATTTACATTACAAACGAACATTGTCTGGGGATTTACATCTTTTCTGCCTAAATCCATTAAAACAGGTTCACTAGGCAAATTTTTTGGTACTGATGTCTTGTGGAAAGATTTATTTGCATAACCCTAGAAAATAATGAAGAAGAAAAACATTTAATACATTAGGTTTTTACTTTATTATCACATAGCTGAGAATGCGTTAATGCTGCATTTTGAAACAGTAAAGTTATATTGTACACTACATATACAACAACAAAAAAGACAACAAATCTTTTGGCAAAAGAAATCAAAGTGCAAGTGTACAATCAATGCAAATTTCTCTCATTAAATGTAATACTGCAACATATAAAACATGTATGTGTTAATATATTCATATAAATGACGTTAAATTGACATTAAAAAACGAGCCACGAAGTTTAATATTTTGTATATTAGAAATAAGAGACATTTACCAAAAACGACCAATTTATTTCAGTCCATTTACAAAAATATCATAATATTTGATTGGTAAAAATATTTATAATACTCTAAAAATATATTTGAAATAATCTAATTATCTTCAGAAACTTTAACTGGGAAACAGCGCCATCTATGGGAAGATGATCAAATGTATCGTCTGTAGATCTTTATAATTCATATTCTTTTAAAAAATCACAAAAGATTTGGATCCAGGCTGAGAAGTAAATGCACAGTGACTATACTGACTTTTGTGTACCTAAAGCAAAATTAACCTCTGACTGGGCTTTATTAATATTTGCTTATGAAAATGCTGTCGGTCAATGATTGGTGTGTCGGCTCTTTTTTGTGAGTCGGATCAACTGATTCACATTTGACTCGAGTCGTTTTTTTTGGTTCTCAATTTTTGCCTTTTGCCTTAAATTTGTTTTTAACTGGGAAAGTTTTCGATCCTTTGGTGCATTTCCCTCTGGAATGAATAAAAATAAACTACAGCACAACAATACAAAAAAATTAAAAGAAACAAAATACAGCTCGTATATGCGAGTCGGCCCATATAAAAGAGTCGATTAGAAGAGCCGATTCGTTCTCCAGGACGTTTGGTCGACTCAGGCTGTAGTGTGTGTTTTCTTGCGCAGGTGCACATAGAGAATCCCACTACCGAGCATCAGAGGAACACACACCCAGGCCAGGATGTAGCAGTAGCCAAAATGGCCCTGGTTCTCCCGAGGGTTCTGTAGGATCTCTTTTCTTTGGCAAGTGTAAATCAGTACTGCTGCAAACGTCGTCAGACCTGAGAGAGAGGAAAATCAATGAAAATGTGCTTAAATTATAATTGGGTCTCTACCAAAATAATAATAATAAATAAATAAAAAAGCAATACAAATCCATATTATAACACATCTCGAGGACTTTATAAGTAAGGGGGTACATTTAAAGTTCTTGAGATTTTTCGGATTGACTGACCTTCATTTCTCAAAGTAACGATAGATATTTTTTCCTTCACTATCTAATTGGCTATCGTGAGGACCAGGAAAAGAACAAGAATAATTCAATTCATGTTCTTCCATAGTTCGGATGTTTTAATATTAATGTACATTAAAATTGAAGGGAGAAGCCACTGAAGGGGAGATGTGTCTGAAATTTTGAATGGAACTCTGTTTTCGTCTTCAAAGTATGACTTTTCTAAATTCTACTGATATTAAATACGCACTAAACAAATTCCTCATTATTATGACAGAACGACATGGGATGTTTGGTAGGTTATCATTTGCATTCTAATGCAAAATTAGAGATCATATTTTAAAAAAAATGTACCAAATCGTTTCATGTGTTTCAAATAATTAATGTCAAAATGTTTCCGCGGACGTAAATAAAAGACGGATCGCACGATTATGTGGTAATTCGTGGTGAACGGAAACGGGTTATTATCCGGGAATTAGAAAAGAAAGTTCAGTCTTGTAATTTAAAATATAACTATATTGGATGTCTGGTGATTTAATTTTATTAGTAAATTCATGTTGTAAATGTGTAACGCGTGTCATGATGATGTGGTCGGTTCAATTATTTTGCTAAATATCAGAACACCCCTACAATGGAGTGTACCATCTCCTGATTAATCTGATTGTCCGTGTCGCGGCAAACTGAAGCCTGTAAGTAATGTCACGTAAATTACTATCCACATTAGTTTTTTTAATTTTGATTTAATTGTATTTGCTCTTTAGTCAACTTCTGTACTTGTGTAAAGTGTTGAATATGATTATAATGCACGCTATATGCTAAGCTATTTCGCTATTTAAAGAGTCGGCTCTTTTTTTTTTCGAGTCGACTCTCAATGTTTACCTTAAAAGACCCGACTTTTATAAGGTTTATAAAACTCTGACCCAGATTTACTGAAGTCTACACGTTTTGTTAATTTAAAACAAGTTAATAATAATTTCTTTACTGTTAAATACCAAACTGATGTAAACTCCAGCACTACTCATTTCGCCGTGTCGTCTGCGAGATGATGAGTCGACTCTTTGCATCGTTAGCGTTGATTTTTCAAGTGATTTTTATTTCACATGTATTAATATATGTAGAGAAATATCTTGAATCACTGGGCAAAAAGGGCAAAAATTGTGTGATTTAGAGAAAAAAAAGGAAGTAAGCCGTTTGGGAGATAGAAGAGTCGGTTCTTTTCAATGAGCCGAAACCATCTTTTTGGCTCACTAGAAAAGAGAAAACTCTACAATGTCTTTCTTCTGACTTTGACACTAAAGAGATTTTAAAGATTTTAATCATTATTATAAATAGTTATTTAATAACTATTCAACCTAAGATAGACTTTAAGAAAGATGAACATCATGAGGAAAGATCAGCCAAAACGGTTCAGGAACCATTTATACTTTTGTGTTTTCTTTCCTGTGGAATTTTCACAAAAACACACAATTAGCCTTCATTTCAAATTCCCAGGAAAAATGCAGGAAAATCCTTGGGTCGTTTGATGAGGTGAATATCGATGCTTCTGCTAGAGAAGATGTATGCGGGCGGTGCAGTTGTGGCTACAGTGAAAGGAGACGGGTTATATTATGTTTATCATATGACATTTAATCTCTGTTCTACTGCGTTTCTCTCGAGTATTGATGGTGTCTTTAGATGTAGCGTCAGAATGGTGGGATTAGGATGTGGATTGATTCAGGTAGGACACCACTGAAGGCCTGGGGGGGTGAAATGCACGACTCGACACTAATATATGTTACCTGCAAAGATTTGGGAAAGCCCGCTGAAGTAAAAGAGACCTCTTCGGGACATTAAGCAGAGCTGACAAACGAACACGACGAAGGACATGGAGGAGAGGATCACAGACAGGACCATGAGCACCTGCACCGACTGCAACCAATCTGCGACATGGGGACACACGTCATACCTCTGTTAGCAGACAGAAGGAGAAGTCGTCATTAGTTTCTGTTCATATCACTGAAAGAGCATGAGCATACGTACCATTCCCGGAAGCAGTAGTGCACATGAACGTGTCTGTGTTGTTGTCGTAGATGCACTTGTTCCAAAGATCCGCTTGCTCCACCTTGTCGACCGTCCACCAAGACTGGAATGAAGTGAGGGTTCGGGAGATGATTAGGTGTGTGGATCACCAGAGATAATAGACCGGTGAGAAATATTTTCTCAGCACTGAAACATACCTTCTCCATAGTGGCAATGAACACCATGGCCAGCGTGATTAAATGCAGCAGCGTCACGAACGTCAACAGACACGCCATCGTGTCTGCTTCTGTAAACTCCTGTAGACAAAGCACAAGCTTTTTCTCTTTCTGATCCTGTCCCAAAACAGAGAGCAGTGAGTCGAGCCTCACGTTCCTCTTCATATCTATCTGTCTGAAGGAGCATGCCTTTAGGAGTGCCATGTAAACACTAGTGTGTGTTCTCGCTGCTTTAATCTTCAGATATATACAGCAGCATGCATTATGTCAATTATCTAGTTATACAGCAGGGTTCTAAGGCAACTTCAGTCTGCACACGTGTCTGTGAAATCATTTCCCGGTTTCAAATCCTGTTTTTTTTTTTTTTTTTTTTTTTTTTTTTTTTTTTTTTTTTT
>JAAIIK010000109.1:3189737-3204737 GCA_014706435.1 Silurus glanis
TTCTTTTTTTTTTTTTTTTTTTTTTTTTTTTTTTTTTTTTTTTTGCACAACTCTGCATTTTATCACATATGTGCGAAAGTAAATAAACAGCTCAGTCCCTGGTTCCATTGCGTTCAAGTCTACAAATAAGTCTCACTTCCCTAGCTACAGCAGTTTGATCCCAAACACCGTAAAGGTCCTTGGTGATTTTTCAAGAAGCTCGACTGGGTCGGATTGTGTAGTAAAATCAGAGTTTAAATTTAGACCGAAGTTTGCCTAGTGCACGAGGTTGTTCCTGACAGAGCGCCCATTCAGAGTCCAAACAGCCTGAAAAGTGACTCATGACAAGTTAACACTTAGTGTAGTGCTTTACTTACACACACACACACACACACACACACACACACACACATACTCCAGACCATCTCAAAATTCTATGGAGCCATATAAAGCTTGTTATAGCAAATGGATAGAATATAATCATTCTTAATAGATTCCTATGAGGTATTTATTTATATATATATATATATATATGAGACGCTTATTTATTTATTTATTTATTTATTTATTTTTGCAGCACTAGGAAGTAAGCGTCACCCAAAGCTTTCGATAATTTGTTCCATTAGGCTCACCTGGCACAGGCTCTTGCTGTTTCTTTTACACTCCATGCACAAACATTTTGTTTCCTACATCGAGGCAAAATCAGTGCTGCTATGCCCCAAAAAAAAACAGACCGTACCCGCCTCTAATGACATCACAAACCACACACATGGATGTTCCTAATGTTTTAAGAAACTGCCAAAGTTCAAAACATGGAGAAAACTTGCTTTAGTTCTTTAAACTTTCCCCGAAACGACCTAATCTGGTCAAAAACAGCCCCCAAATCCACAAAATCAGAATCAAACTCTCTTTACCTTTCAAAGCTCAAGGGAGGAAACTAGAAGTCTTCAAACTGTATCCTGCTTTCCGTACTTCTCTTCTCCTCTCCTGGTCATCACACTCTCCCTTTCTGTCCCTCTCTCTCTCTCTCTCTCTCTCTCTCTCTCTCTCTCTCTCTCTCTCTTTCTCCACCCCTTCTTACTCACTCTGACCGATTCCCTTTTTTCAGAGGGGGAAAAAAACCAAGAGATGTTAGAGGAATGCAGGCCTGCTTTTGTTAAAGGGAAGTTTTCACCACCCATTTCCTACACAACCCAACTCCCTGCCTTCAGACCACATCTGCTGCTCATGAACTCAACTTTACTCAACTATAGTCACTAATTTTTGTGGTCAGATTATTTACTTAAATAGTCTGAAAAAAGCAACAGGAAAAATTTGATGTGAAATTGTCATAATTAGCCTCCGTATATCCTTCATATCTCTTCCTGCTAGAGGAAAAGCAGACCACCCACAGAACAAAGAAGCAGCCTTAAGTTCACACTCCGCAGTCTCATTCTATTATTTCCTTTTAACCGATTAAAACACGGAGTTTAGCCGTCAATCCAAACACTTCTTGCTCACTTTTATTGGAGAAGGAACAGTAATGTTACAGTGTCATAGGGTTTATTTTATTTATTCCACAACAGTTTAATGTTTCGATATACCCCATGTTCCTCCTCTCAATCGCGCCTCTCTCTCCTTGTCTCCAAAACGTCCCACCTGCACGGTCCCTCTCATAACCTCGTTTCTAATCCTGTCCATCCTCATCACACCCGAATAAATTCAACTTTAACTTTTATAAGATAAAAAAAACAGCTTGTTGTTTCCAAGAACGTATTCAGAAAACCTCAGAGACTCTTCAAATGTAGGTTGAATAAGGATTCCCCCCTTCTGATTATTTGGACATTCAGGCCACTATCTGCCTTCTTCCACATACTCGAGCACACCTTTGTGCAGGATTGGTAAGCGTTGCTGTGATTGACAGGAGGGACAATGCTACTTTTTTTTGTTCATTCTGGCATCATCATCATCATCAGGATGTGATCTCGCAACCAGGTGAAAGATTTTACTCGAAAGTGCTCTGGATATTTTTGTTTGCTTTTGCTGTACATCGTGGATGACAGATAATAGCCCAGAAATGAGATTTGTAGATTTGAACCATGAAACACAAATCTCTTAAAGGCGTGATCCTCGCTCACTTTGTGTTTCCAACTCGGTGTGTGTATCCGCTCCAGGGCAGCTAATATTAGAGTGAGGATGTGTGACTTTCAAACAAGTAATGATTGTGAAAGCAGAAAACACCCTTTCGTGACTCTGTAGGAACGTTGAGAAAGAAAATGTTAAAAAGAAAGTAAACAGCGCCACCAATCTGCAAATATAATTACGGGTTTTATATTCAGTGAGGAGTGATCATTCTGTACATTACATAAACGCAATTGCGAAAAGTTCAAGTACCATTTTTCTTTTCAGTATTGGACAAAAGCAGTGCTGTGGAGTGTTGAAACCATTTTAAGTGGGAATTTTAGACCTAAAATGATCATTCCAGTCCTGTGTTCGTCTTTCACTCTAACATACGATGTGAATTTGGTGTAGATTTGAAAACATCAATTTTTTTGCCCAGAAAAGGTAAAAAAAAAAAAAAAAGTTCTCGGCTCTTCACCATATTCGCAGTGTACATTCGGGTGGGAGGTCTACCGATTAATCAGCCCGATTTTTACCATTTTGTTAAATTAATTGCTGCAAATAAGGCTGATTATTACGCATCTGATGCACCAAACCACACGTGTACGTTGTGCACCTGCCTGAGGAAACGAGAGCAAGTGAGAACAAGTGTCTGTGCGATGATCTTTACTGCATTGTTGTTTGTTTGTTTTGTTTTTTTCACCAAAAGGGCTGTAGGAAGGTGTAGGAGATCCTCACTTACCAGTGTGCTTTTCATATACAAAATAAGTGTGAAATGCCTTTAATCCTTAAAACACCTTCAGTTTAGTTCAGGGAGATGAACTACTCAATTCTGTTTCCTGTACATAACTTACGGATTCAGATTAGAATCGATTTAACATTCAAGCTTTTTTTATTTTTTTATAAATAAACTGTATGCTTCATGTAAATATGATATAAACAATATATATATTTTTATTTTCATAAACTTGTTCCTTTAGCCCAATTGCAGTTCTTGTTTCTCTCCTTTTAATCAGCGTCACCGGACACTAAAACAGAGCGCACTGATTAGTCTCATCAGATACGGATGTGCTTCTTACCGTTCATCAGGCTCCGCCCTCCACTCGCTCGTCCGCGTGCTCGCACAGGCTACATGCATATATACGGTAGTGTAAATTGCTCTGTTGTGCTAAATTATTAACAAATTACAGTATAATACCCCGAACTGATCATCAGTCTTTAAGACTTCTGGGAAGGCTAGGCCTGGGGACTAGCTGGATTTTCAAATGATACCACATCGGTCTAGTAAAACTCGAATCCGATTGATCGGAAGATCGGCTATAGCGAAACCGAGCCGGCGAGATCGTGTGAACGTTTAAACGCGATTTTCCATTAAATGAAACACAAAGCCTGGATGCGGATTTTTCAGATTTATTTTTCCGTATAAGTCCATTCTAAGTCTCGACTTCGCATCTTACAGCAGCCAAGACGAACTTTTCAGAGTACCACAATGCAAAACCAAAAAAAAAAAAAAAAAAAAAAAAAATTGTAATAATAACTAGATTTTTTTTTATATAAAGGGGGTTAACACATAAGTATTTTATAGTTTATTTACAGAATAGTCATGCTAAGAATTAAAAAAAAAGGCATACAGTACTGAGTACAATGAGAACACCTTTATGGTAGACATATTGTGGATAAAGGTAAAAAAAAAAAAAAAAAAAAAAATTAGTGATAAAATATTTAAGGCTTGACTGTATAGAAAATAATATAATGGTAATTCTTTAATACTTAGACGTGATGATGATAATGATAATACATGGAGGAGGATGATGCACTAAACATAAACGTATGTACACACACACACACACACACACACACACACACACACAAAGAGGATACGTGACTCTGTTGAGTACTGTGCAAAAGTTTTAGCCCACCTGAGCAAAAACGTTTAATGCTGTTCATCTGGGGAAGGAAAGATTAGGGTGGAGGGGGAACGGTTTGAAAATGAAGTGCTGGATTTAATCTCGCTTCAAGGCACTCGGGTGTTTGTACTAACCATCTAACAATACAGCAACGTTTCGTTAGTATATGTGACTAGTACAGGTTAATCGGTGAGTTAATAGATGATAATCACATGGTGCTGGAATTGAACAAATACACCAGGAACGCCTTGAAGAAATATCAGAATGTACAGGGTGGTGCAGGAAAATGGGAAATTTTGGAAAATGTTTTAACCACACTGTATATATGTGTATAGGGTGGCGCATATGTATTTATAAATCAGTGGATCTCAAAGTGTGGGGTGTGGCCCTCTGGTGGTGAATAAACGCATGACAGGTGGGGAGCAATGAACGGCATAATATTTTTTTGTGTTCCTCATTAATCTTCATTTATGATTTTCTCTATTTTATACACAACCACAAACAATTAGGTCTATAATGCATAATAAGTAAATTAAAACAACGTCACTTAGGGTACCGAACACAACTACACTTATCTCTGTTTTTGAACTGGATGCTATTTGATTTAGTGCTTTCAATAAATTGTAAAGTTTTCATCATTTGTGGGTGATGGAGGACAGTTGGGGCTTGAAAATCAACCTGTTCTACAACATTATATGACGAATAAAACCCAAATAAAAACACGGGAGACACGGGACGGAGGATGTCGGCGAGAACTCGTGTTAAAAACGAGGTTTGACATAACGATAAAACTTATGTGGTGCAAGAGGTTTAAAACGATTCGACTTATAGCTGCTGTTCTGGGGTTTTTTTTTTTTTTGCATCCAGATAAAGAGCTGAGCTGAGACTTTTGCACAGTACTATAGAAAGGCAGACTCTACAGCGGAGCCTGGAATCTTTACTTTCATCTTTACACACCAGCGGCAGTGGGATTGAGTGATTATGTACACTGGAGTCGACAGACCAGCATTATTATTATTTTTTTGGCACGTCATCTTATTCATTAAACCTACTACAACCTTTCGAAAAGCCTGTAGCTTCATAATAATAATAATAATAATAATAATAATAATAATAAAAAACTAAAAAAAAAAAAGTTTTAAAAAAGGAATGAGTATTTGAATCTAAAGCAGAAGATAGAAAATTCTCCATGTCGGACTTGGTCCGTGCTCTAAAAGGTCTTCAGACGTGTTTATAACCACTGGATGTAAACGAGACAGTTTTTTAACTGCGTAACATCTAATGTCCCCCCCCCGAAAAAAATAAAAAATTTAGCTGCCAAGAACTATAGCATTTTTACTGTCCAAACAATCAGACTGAATATTTCTCTTTTTTTTTTTTTTTTTAAGCCAAAAGGCCTCAAAGTGCTGCAAACCTGTCTTTGGATGTCCCTACTATTTCCTCACTCCGCTCTCTCTGAAACTCCATGATGAGGTAGAGAAAGAGAGAAAGACAGAGTGATAGTGCGAATTAAAAAAGAAATAATAAAAAAAAAAAATAAAAATAAAAAATAAAACTAAACCAACGACAACTCCTTCAGTGCGAGTTGTGATCGACGCAGTCTACCTGGTTACCAGAAATGAAAGAGTGATGAAGTGAAAGAACAGACGCCACCAGGACGAGGTGATCCGAGGAGGAGGACTGGACCGGGTTCAGATGAGAGAGATGCGGATGGGGATGCTGGGAGACTCGTTCCGGGGTGGCGAGTGTTGGGTCACCAGGTGCTCCACTACTGTGTGTTTAGACATGTGCTTCATCAGATACGTCTCCTGGAAAAGTCAATTCACGAAAACAAGGTAAGTCCATGAACAAGACGACTCACTATCATAATCTTCCATGTAGAATTAAATATAATGCGAATGGATCCTTGCACTTTTAAACACTACATGGACAAATGTTTGGGCTTCTTTTTGAACATCTCATTCCCAATTTCTTGTTATAATAACCTCCATTCTTCGGGGAAGATGTTCCACTAGATTTTGTGGAGATTTTTTCAAGATTCATTCAGCCACAAAGCTGTTAATAAAATCAGGTACTGAAGTAGGTCAGGAGGCAACGATCTTCAGTAGGATAGGAGCTCTATAGAAGTAAAGCAGATCTTCATGGAGTTGGCTTTGTGTGGAAAAAGGTCGTGCATTTTATGCACAGCATCCGTCTTTGTTTTAACACTACGAGGAAGAACCACACGTGCTAGGAACGTCGGGTGTCTGAATACTTCTGGCCACACAGTGCATCTGGATTGTATTGTGGAGGGTAAATTGCTCATTTGTATCACTGAGAAATTTTTCGCCACTGCGATAGAGAAACTGTCGATCTCGTGGGACCTTAATGACAACCATCAGGATGACGACGACGTGAAGGTTTTAAACCGAAAGTCACACAACTCACCTGTTCACTGAATCACCTGGAGTTTCACGGTTCCTAATCCTAATCAAGATTTTTTTCTTGTCTCTAGCCTGCCCTCTAGTGGACATCTACTAATCTACGGTACAATAGCTAGAACCTGTTAGCAAACTACTGTAGACACTCGGCTCACATCTCCAGGCCCTGTACGTGATTAGACGTGTAGTTGTGGTACTTACGGACGTGTAGGCACGGCCACACATGCTGCAGCAGTACGCCTTGGCATTTTTGATGGCGTGAGCGGCTAAGTGGATCTGCAGAGAGGCGGAGTCGGAGTAGGCGCGGTAGCAGTTGGAGCACTTGTAAGGCTTGTCTTTATTGTGTGACCTCTGATGAGACTGCAAGAGGATCCAGAACAACACATCATCAACACAGGACCAGTAAAAACAACAACAACAACAACAACAAAAAACAGCAATTATCACCTTTAACTAGCTTTCAATTCATTGTATTGTAATAGTGTATTTATTTCTTCAAAGCAAATTGTTTCTATTATTGTTATTTGCCTTTTGTACCTGCTTTATTTCACATTTAACATGTTAAAGCTGCTAAATGTGTAATAGTTTTATTGTTATGTAAATCCTTCAAAAATCCTTCATTTACATCAATAGATCATTGAAACTTTATACATTAATTTAATACAAATCAGACTCAATCTATTCACCTTTAGACCCCTTTAACACACACACACACACACACACACACACACACACACACACACACACAGAGTCATACCTGCAGGTTGGAGAGTTGTGTGAAGGCTTTATCGCAGCCCGGCTGGATGCATTTATACGGCCGATCACCCGTGTGGATTCTATTCAGAGAAATAACACAAACATGGTGTTTATTACAAATGACTGCATTTCAATCTCAATCTGAATTTACAGTAGAATAAGTTCTGAAGATGTGTCAGACACAGAAGGTAACGTAGACATCGAGACTTTGAGACATACACAATATTATAAAAAAAAAGCTCCTCTGAGCCCTAAATCACAACCACATACCGAAAATACGACCACGTGCCAATAACGTGACGATTTCATGCAGAATAAATGATCAATTATGAAGTAAATTTATGCCGCTTCTTATTGTTTTGTAAAATAATTGTTTTGCAGCTGCTGTTGACGTTTCATTCATTTAATACGTTTAATTAATGTTTAATCAATGACTTCTGTATTTTTGTGTTTTGTATGCAGTTGCTATGGAGACACAATCATACATTTTATATATTTTACATATATATTGTAAAAAACGAAACTTCTCCGTGTTTGTACAAAAGCGTGTCGACTCCTGCTGTAGAGGCTGCACGAAGAAAAAAAATAATAAAAAAAAAAATAAATCTAATATCTACAGAAATAATTTTTTTCCCCTCTTCATTTTCAACATGCTAAAAAGAAGGAGAAATAAATGTTTTCTTATTTTACAACAATTTTTTGTTTTTCATGTGACAACCAAAAAATTGAAAAAAAAAAATTTTTTTTTTACAAATTTTAATTTCTTTTATTTAAACTAAAATGTTTCCAAAAATGTGATTGAATTATTTTGTATTAAAAATAACACTAAAATGAGATCAGAGGCTTCCAGTTACATTGTTTAACTCTTTGCCAGATGGTAATTTAACAAACATATGAAATTATTATAAAATTATTTTAGAAATAAAATCATGAAGTAAACTATAAAGTGGAACATTAGAAGTTTTTTCCGGAAATGAATATAAAATCTTATCCGATGCAGGGGTCAGAGGAAACGGCTGTGTAAAGAATTACTCATAGAATTATTTCATAGATATATTATAAATTATAATTATTTTTCAACCAGAACCCTAAATTTATTAATTACAATTATTATTATTAATCATTAAACTCTAATAGGTTTAATAGATTTATTATGGAGGTTTGTGATTTCCAGCATTTAATTACAATTAGACACTGGTTCCAAAGGCACATGGTCCTCAACGCTGCCTAAAGCTGTGATCATTAACATGAGCTTCAGGACGACCTTATGCCTGGGATTTGAACCTGTAACCTTCCAATCCAAAGTCCAATACCTTACCCACTGAGCTCCCACCTCCTGATGGTCCACAGACCCTGATTATAGAATGTGCAGGAGAAACACATGATGAACACTTAGTTACTTGATGCTCCAATACGTTTTGATCTACACACGATTCGACGCCTTCGAGTAAAAATCTCTTTTCTCCTTCGTTGTTTTATATTTAACTTGTAGAAACGACGAGATAAAAGCGAGCTGCTTTATTAGTCACTCGTGTCAATGTGAGCAGGATCTTTAAAAAGGAGAGCGGGGATTTCTCTCACCTGGTGTGTTGCTGTAGGTGTGAGAGTTGGCGAAAGGATTTCTCACAGTACGAGCAGTGATAAGGCTTCACCCCCAGGTGGATGCGTAAATGCTGCGCCAGGTACGAGGCGTTGGCGAACGACTTGGTGCAGTGGGGACATTTGTGCGGCTTGGCCTCCGTGTGAGACTTGGAGTGAATCTGCATGTCTGACTTCGAGAAGAAAGTCAGCGGACACACTTTACACCTGGGAGAACAAACAAACACACACACACACACGGTCCCAACTTTGTATAAGCAGAAGCACCTGTTTTCCGTCACACATCAATACACAGGAAAAGTGTCATGATATCAGCAAATGGAGCAGGGGTGCCAAAACTTAATCCTTTCCACTTCATTAGTATTATACCTGTACGATTTGCCCTCTTTGGCCGTGATTGTTACAGACGACTGGTCGGCTCCTGAAGCCAGGATGGGGTAGGGTACAACCAGCAATGGACCGGACGCGTTTTCTGCTTTGATCTTCTTACGTCCCCGTCCTCCGCTTTTCGGGGGCGGTCCCAGCAGCCCCGCCAGCCCGCCGCAGTTTTTCATAGGCTCCGCCCCCATGGCGCTGGCCAACCCTGAGAGGAGGTTTGCGGAAGGAGCTGATCCGTAGCGCATGTGGCCGCCGCTGCTGGAGGAGGTGGGAGTGGCCGGGGTCACCGCCTCCGTCATGTTCTGGTTGCCAGGACGAGATGAGAGTGCGATACCTGACGATCATAAACGAGCCGTTCGATCAGTGACGTTCGTCATGAAAGAAATACGAATTTTTGGTTAAATCAGAGCAATAATAGAGAATCTCACTCCATCAAATAATAATTCGATTCAGTTTTATGAGTAGAGCATTTTTAACAATAGACGTCGCCTTAAAAACAGCTTTACAGAGATAAAGAGGTTTATTACTTTACGTTTATTGTCTATAATTTTATCCCTAATGAGGAAAAACTCCCTGAGATTTCATGACTTAGAAACATTGAGGAACCGGACTTAAAAGAGAACCTCATCCTACAGATCGATCATCATTAAGGTGTGAACTGAGGTCCTGAGCTGCTGTAGCTGTAACTTTTCATATTAATTACAGCCCAAATCCATCCGTAATGGTCTTTAGGCTGTTGAGATGGAACCATCCGCTGCTACACAGAGTCTCCAATTGAAGAGAACTCCATCCAGAGCGTCGAGTAATAATAATAATATTAATGCTTAATAATTTGAGGTCGACCGATTAAACGGCAAAACTCGATGCTGGAACTATCGGCAAAAATCCATACTGGTGTATGGTTGCCACTGCGTGCTGCACGGAGAGCGCTATATTATATTTATTATTTATGATTTATTATTATTATATTATTATATTTATATTCATATTTATTTCATTTAGCACAATTTCATGATTCTGTACTGTTTTTATATTTTTTAAATAAACATAATTACTATTTTACATATCTGTTTAAAATTTTTTTTTTATCCAGTATCCATTTTAAAAACTCGGTTATCGGCAAGTACGATGCAACCTAGCTATCGGTGAAATCGGTATCGGTCGACCTCTAACAATAAAAAATACACAATACAGAAGTGTCATACCCACTATTGAATCTGTAAGCGTGGTTACCTGACAGATGGTTCGCTCTTGAAGGCTGGTCTATAATTTGTCGTAAATGCCAGTCTTCCCACAGTCCTCTGGCTTTTAAAGCCGCCTTGTCGTCCAGGTTCAAGTTTACATCACCGAGAATACGTCCTGGGGGAAACAAAAAGAGGAAAAAAGTCTAAGCTTTGCAGGAATTCTTTGTTTTAATGACTTTCCTACAACACATGGTTTTTCTGTATGTTCTTCTGGGCTTCTATCTTCATCTTCTTCTTCAAAACCACTAAAATTGTAACCGACGAAATTCTCTAATGATAAAATGTGCAGTATATTTAGTGTTAATAATCTCAGCCACTGGTGTTACAGAGATATTAATAGTTTATTAATGGTTTATTAATGGTTTATATAGTTATCATAGTACAGAAAAGTCAAGCACTGCTTAAGTTTCATATTGTGTTTGTTGCTGTGAACAATTCAGCTTTACTTTGTAAATAAAAATAGCACATAAAATGAGATGTATATAAATCAAAATCTAATGATAATAAAGCTAGGGAGTTTTCGGGAGAGTTCGCCCCCTAGTGGCAGCAATGGTGAATTGTCATCCCCCTCGACCTACAAACATAGATTGTAAAAAATATTGAAAACTTCATTATAATATTAACATTTGATAATTGACCCTCCAGTACATATTTATTAAATATGCATTACATGCAACTTCCCTGATTAGCCAACACCACCTTGCTAGCAAATTTAAAGCTAGCATGAAACCTAGCTAGTTCTGAATAACGTATTTCTTTGCTAATAACTGAAAAATGTTACTCAAATTCAAGTTGTATGAAGTAAGTGTCGGTTAGGAAATAAAAAACGGTTAATAAATCACTCTCGGTGTGTAAACTAAATATACTGTAAACTAAAATATAAACTAAATATAATACTTTTCCTCTTAAGCTTTTAGTAAATATTTGTGACGTGCGTAAATAACAGACAAGTGACGTGAGCTTTACCTGCGACGGAGCTGGACGCAGGTCGGGCATGCAGGGCCACGTCGGGTTGTGAGGGGCTATGAGGCGGAAGCCCAGGCATCTGCTGAAGCTTTTGCACTGCCATGGTGTGTGTCCCACCTTCGGAAGATGTCGGGGAAACCAGCAAGGGCTGCTGGGATTGGACCGAAGTCGGGGGCAGGTGTGGAGGTCTGATTTTCTCGGCCATCAACTGCTCTTTGATCTTGTTAATTAGGACAAGGTTGTCCAACTGAAAACAGGAAGTGCAGAGGACAGTTGGACAGTTTCACTTGTACTGGATGATATCAGAGAATCAGCTAAGCTACGAATGACTGCTATGAACTTTGGGTAAAACTGTATCGGGTCGTAGCTGAGAGCGAGCAGCTCACTATAAAAATCCCAATGACACAAGGATCCATTTAATCATTAAATGAATGTGAGGCAATTCTCTCTCAGCGAGAGCGTTTTCTGGAAATATCTGCCTCAAAATGTAACCAATAACTGATGGCATACAAAATTGATTTGGGTGGTGCGTCAGTAATAATGGTCCGTGGGGAAACACGGTGCTCCGTGTGGAGTTAAATGGACTGAACGATGCACAAATCATTTGCTCTGATGTTTTTTTTTTTTTTTTGTATTTAAATTACTCGCTACATTTTTATTACTCGTTATAGAATGGGCGGCCATCTTGAAATACATTTTTACATCAAATCTGTTTAAAAGAAAGACACAAGTTTCTTGTGCTATTTTGGGTTTTTATTGTATTGAAAAAAAGTGAATGTAAAACCTTTCGAATAAGGCTTCGAGAAAATAAACTGGTTTAGTGTAATGGGAACACTGTATATAAATCCCACTTGTTGCTAAATTACTCATAATTGGTAAATCCACATGACCAGATTGTGATGAAAAACAAATAGTATTTATAAATATTTAACATCTGAATACTGTAACGCTTGTTATAGTGATTTCAGCCATTCATGCAATCAAGTGTCGTACCTGACCAGGCATTGCAGGAGGCGGAGGCCAGAAGTATGGGTTATTAAACCGTGGCTCGGCCATGCTGAGGAGAAAACCAACAAAACATTTTCTGTTACATTCAGTTCAATATTATCTCATTAGCATCTCGACGCATAGCCGACGATACGATACGCTACTGATACATATGAAGCAGCTACCAATTCATTACGCTGCAGTGCGACTGCAATTCGGTTCAACACAATGCGACTCAATGCAGTACAATGCGATGGAAAAAAATCTGATGCTCTGCAATTCAATAGGGTCCGAATAGTTAATTTTATTTCTTTGGTTCAGACAGACAGCAAATCATTACTTTACTTAAGTGTCTTCTAACGCATGACCCGTTTCACAAACACGCCTGTGTGGTGCAAAACTAAACAAAACTAAACAAAAAAAGAAATAAAACCAGACGCTCTTTTCCTGTTGTGTCTGCAGGAAGTTACAGCTCTACCTCTGCCATGTTAATCTGTATTCTATGTGACTCTCAGGACAAGCCTCGGTCTCGGTAGTGTTGTGATACGTCGTGTTCACGTAGCAGCAGCGGTGCTGAGAGAACGCGCTCGAGAAACGTTTTAGCGACGATCTACATATTAATTATTGATCACAAACGGTCACATTTTAAATATATAAAGAAATCGTTTATAACAACGCAAATAATGCGTTTGTAACCAATGCACACTTTTTTAAATTGATGGATCACATTGTTAACTTTTACGTGGATGCACCGACGCGAATCGCTGAATCTTACCATCCCTAGAAGCTACATAACAAATTTAGGTTACGTAAATAAAAAAAAAAAAAAGAATGAACACTTCATTCAGTGCATAAGTTGACCGTAGCTGCCCTGTGCATAAAAACATGGATCTCAATATCATATAGCCCGTTGTGGAAAAGGGACGACACTCAAGAACAATGATGATAAAACATTAATGCAGTCACTGATCCTCCAGGTACCAACATGGAGTAAGAAGAAGAGTACGTCAACTTTTCAGCTGGTTTCTTTGTGCAAATTCAGGTATTATTATGTCTTGTGGACTGTGTGAACAGAAAACATGCGCTTTGTAAAACAGCGTATGGGAACTAAATAAAAACTTAAATTAAATCGTTCGTTTTTTGTTGCAAAACTTTAACATATTTCAATCTTTCACCTCACATCAGGATGTTAAATTTAGATCCATAGATCCTGACCATAAGGTTGGTATGTGCTTCTTTTTAAACATCACATTCCACATGGAGTCTCCATTTGCTGTTACAATATCTCCACTCTTCTGGGAAGATGTTCCACTAGATTTTGAGAAGATTTGTAAGATTTCATTCGGCCGCTTAGTAAAGCCATGGTTTGCTGTAGATAAGGTGAGGAGGTCTGGGGTGCAGTCAGCTTTCCAATACATTCATGTTCAATAGACGCTCTATAGCAGGAGATCTTCCACCATAGGAGAATGCATAGAAACACAAAAGGGACATTTCATAAATACAAGACGAAATCGAACACATGTAGCGCAGATCTTCATGAAGCAGACTTTGTGCACAGGAGCATTGTCAGGTTTGGGTCTCCTATTTCAAGTGAAGGGAAAGTTTCATGCTTCCAAAGACGTCCTGTAAAACTGTGTGCCTCCAATTTTGTGGGAACAGTTTGGTGAAGAAGCGCATATGACTGGAAAAGTCAGGTCTCTCAATCCTTTTGTCAAAATAGTAATAAATATTAAATAAACAACAACAACAAAAAACATGTAATAAATATTTAATCTGTGCTTTTATATTAATCATAAACTTTTTAAAAATAGGGTTTATATCCAGTTCCAGTTCTACTCCAGTGCAGTGTCTGTAGAATGTGCTGATACAGAGGCTGACGCACGTGACATTCAGATGTAAGTGACGTGATGACCGCAAAGGAAAAAAATAACTAGCGTGACAAGCGCAGAAGGTCGACGAGTTTTGGAAATATTCCCGCACACTACTTTGTGGAGGTTCTTCCATTCCACGTCTGCATGCACACATATTGTACAGCTTAGTGAAGTGAAGCAACGCTAAAGTAATTCTGGGTAAATAGAGCCGCCGCTCCTACTCTTCCTCCCCCCATAAAGTCACGACCCTACAAACAAAACTGGCAGCACACTTCATCAGTCCTGAACGCAAACCAGCTCGTGCACAAGCTTCCGAAAAGCAAAAAAAGGCGTATGTGCGTTCGCACAAAATCGTCGCATAACGAAAGAAAGAATTTTCCCCTTCGAGTTCAAACAGGAAGTGAAACAGACACCCATAACCACCATTAAGAAAACATTCTGCAGAAAAAAAAACACAAAAGTTTGGGGTTCATACGCCTGGACGGATCATCTTTATTATTTTTGGCTTGCGCAAATGAACTCCTCTGTGCAGATCCCCAAGTCGAACAGCCTTCAAACCCCGAGCACGCTGCCAAAACATGCACGGCCGAGCGTCGCAGGGCAAAGAGAAAGAATCCATAATGCATGAAAGTGATATTCCTCAAATAATCCCGTCGTGTGGAAAGATTTCTAGAAGGCCGTGTTCCTTCCCGGAGAAGAACGACGGGTTTGAGGGAGTTATGAGGTACGATTGCAAGCTGAGCGCTGAAAATGGTTTTCCTCTGCACATTACTGCGTATTATTCACGTTTTTG
>JAAIIK010000109.1:3219932-3230704 GCA_014706435.1 Silurus glanis
GAAAACAAAATAACAAATCCGAAAACAAATTAACAAATCCGAAAACACAATGTCAGACAAACCGGAAAAGGTAGGTATAGTTTGTGAATGGAAACTAACCGATCATTGGACGAGACACCTGTCATTCACCTGTATATCTTGATATATCTTGGATTTGTTAATTTGTTTTTGCATTTGTTATTTTGTTTTCTAATTTGTTATTTTGTTTTCGGACTTGTTAATGTGTTTTGCACTTCTCGGTTTTGTTGTTATTATGAGTGTGTACAAATAAAAGCAGACGCTTTACAGGTTCGAATGATCTTTTGCTTATTTCTGCACGATCCCAAAAAAAACAGTGTAATTTAAGTAAGTTTCGGCGTTATGAAGACCGGTGAAAGACGCGCTGGTGCGTTTGTCGACCCCAAAGGGTTTTAATTGTGTGCTGATTTAATTGTTGTCTGATTTGAGACTTGGCGCATCAGTAAAACAAATGTTTCCTGATTTAAAAATATATATCTATTTTTTACATTTATTTATTTTTGTTTTATATCGGAGTAAAGAAAAGACCTCGTCAATAAATGTGTTGCTTTGAAGGTTTTAATTTCACCTCTTTTATATTTATCTATTTATATTTTTTTAAATAAAAATGGTCAAATAGAAATGCATGCTGCATTAATCGCGCGTTAATAAAATTAGTGCCGTTACAATGAATTTGTACACGTTATTAATTTTGACACCCCTAATTAATATATTCATACAAAACTCATTTAAAAATTTACTTACATAATGAATGAATCCAGACTGAACTTTCACCATATAGAACACAATCAGAGAAAAGATGATGATGATGATGATGATGATCAGGAATGTCTCAGTTCTCAGTCATGTTCTCATCACTGACTCCCTCTGTCTCCTCCACATTAACCCCAGACCTCTTACTGCCTTCTGCCTGCTCACTGTGAGCTTCAGAAACTAGTCTACATCTGTGGTGTGTGAGAGAGAGAGAGAGAGACAGGAAATGATACAGCAGTGGTAGATTGAAAAAGCTGCGCAATGACAGGAAACAGATTTATGGGCTGAAAACTACGCAGTGAGGAGAATAAAAATTCACCAAATAGATTCAAACTAAAGTAATGAGTCTGGTTTGAAAATGTCGAAAGTACATATATTTGTGTACAAATTTAATGAGTGAAAGTAAAAATTTGCCTGAGAAATAAATAGTGAAGTAAAATACTGATAGCAGAAAAATCGACTTAAATACAGTAACGAAGTATTTGTCCTTCATTACTTCCCTCCTCTGCTGTTCGAAAGGTCAGGGGTTGAAACCCAGGTACCCAGGTTGCTTTGAGAACCCTCGGTGTATGTAAAGGAAGAATTTCACTGTGCTGTAAAGTACACGTGACGAGTATCAGCCCATTTACCTCTTTATAATCAGATACACAAATGATGTGTTTTATCTCCGTAAACTCACAGTGGCATCAGCGTCACTGAGCATCACTTTACTTGAATGTAGAGATCGACCGATTAATCGGCTATCTGTAAAAATATATACAGATAGTTTTTCCGGTGCGCTATACTATATTTATTATTATCCAGAATACTTTATTGACCCATTAGGGAAATTGTTTGCTTGCAAAATAATATATTTTTTATACACTTATAATTGAACAATTATATTATTATTATTATTATTATTCATTATTATATTAGTATTGTATTATCAATTAATCGATTCATATTTATTTACTATTTTTTATTTTTGTAATAAAGTTCAGTACTATTTTAAAGTGTTTTTTTTATCCAGTATCCATTTTAACAACTAACTTACTCCGTTATCGGTAAGTACGATCCAATCCATCGGTCGACCGCTACTACTTTATAGAACGAGAGAAAGTTCTAAATAATGTTATTGATATAAAAAAATACATTGATGCATTAATTTTTATTAATTATACCTGAAACATTGTTCGTTTTTAGACCTTTAATTATACAGGGTGTGAATGTTTGAGATGTAGAATGCTTATCAAAACTCATTTTGTATGATATATATATATTTTACTCTGTGCTTATAAGTATTGGAACACCTGACTTTACCACCCATATGTGGTTCTTCACAAAAACTGTTCCCACAAACCTGGAGGAACACATATGTATAGGACTTTTTCCACTTATGAGCCGTTCCAGCATGGCAAAGCCCCTGTGCACAAAGCCTGCTCTCTGAAGATCTCCTGCTATAGAGCTCTAACCCTATTAAACACCTTTGGGATGAATGTGAACGCTGACTGCACCCCAGGAACCTGCTCACCTCACCTACATCAGTGCATAAATCTCCATACAATCTAGAGGAACATCTTCACAGAAGAGTGGAGTATATTATAAGAGCAAATGGAGACTAAATGTGCTCAAAAAGAAGTACACAGCAACCGTATGGTCAGGTGTCCACAAACTTTTGGTAGTACCTGCCTGATGAAATGGAATCCAGTGTTCGTCTGTGCTGAAGGTGAGATGTATGAGAAAGCCGGTGTGATGTTGGAACGGGTGAAGGCGTGCTGAAGCAGGTACGCTGTGAAAAGAACACATCAAACGTTAAGCACAGACCTTCTCTTCTTCATCATTCATGTTCTCAGAGAACCGGCTGCTTTGTTCTCTTTTAACCTGCAAAACAAAAGCGTCTTTCACACACACACACACACACACACACACACACACACACACACACACAGTGCAGGTTCAGAGAGTTTATTTACAATACATACACTTTCTTTTCTTATGTATGTTCTTTTATAATCAGGGCCACCCAAGTGTTCTGTGAGTGGTGCAAAAATATTTGCCCCTCCCCCTCCTTTACACCTAATAACTGAAATGAAAATGTTGCCCTCCACATGATGAAAGCAGACCCTGAGGGTAACCTTCTGAGCCTTCTGAAGAACATTATAAAGCAAGCTCTGGTTATAATCTTCCTTTCCAACGATTCAACTCTACCATCTGCGAGGCCTGAAGTTACACGTTGGGACGGACACCAGAGGTCTCCCAGGTACTGCTGCGTTGGCACAAGCTTCCACTTCGTCACACTGAAAGGAATGCTGAGGACGGCTCAAGCAACACTCGGACTTCCTCCTCGAACATCTACACACCATTTACTTCCTTTTCCGATCTCAGAAGATCATCAGGATCGTATATGCCAGAGACATATTTCGAAAATTAGGTATTAACGTAGCCTAATTATTTGTCAGATTAAAAATCGCAATTGCAATAAATATGGAAAAATGTCATTATGATAGTAATAATGCTCTTTTAATAGACGATATATACGACGTGGTATCAAAACGTTTTCAAGACTAGTTTTGTAACACACCAACAGATGGCAGCACGAGGCTACACGCACAGTCACAGGGAGCACCGACCTTCATAAATTAGTGTGCCAAAAGACATCGTCCTGTGTACATCAGGAGCCGTGCGACTGGTGCTATTCTGACTACGTGCGCTACCACGGCTGCTATTCCGACCACGTGTGCACCCGGTCACCCTGCTCTCCTTACACGTGAGTTTTGGCTTCTGTAGACTTCACCCTCTTCGAAAAGATTAAGATGAAGCTCAGAGGTCACCGTTTTGACACCGTCGCGGAGAAACGCCGATGGTATTTGACACGCTTCGAAAAGAAGACTTCCAGAATGTAAATGTTTTGATTTCAATAGCAACGGTTATAAAATAAAATAAAAATAGTCTACGATAGTAATAATGCTCTTTTAATAGGTGATATATCTCTTGTAACACTCATTTGTCTGTATGGTGCAAAACAAGAGAATAAACTAATTTGGCATTCGGAGGCTAAATAAATAGATTTAAAATACTAAAATCTCCACAATAATACTGGTAGTCACTCCGGCCCGTGTCATTTTCTGTTACAGACCCCCATTAAGAAACGGAAATATTATGTGGCCCTCGCAGAAAAAAGTTTGTGGTCCCCTGGCCATCATTATTAATATTAAGTAGACTCTAACGGACTGGGCTTCCCTTACACTACATTTATAGAAAAAAAAAGTATTTACTAGCTAAAAAAAAAATTAATTATTGATTTATGAATCAAACAAACAATATTCAATCTGTCACACAAACAATGTACAAACTGTCACGTGAAACATCTCTGTGGCAGATTTGCCCAGTTTCACAGAGTTTCATGTTGCTCTTTGTTCTGACTCGCTGTCCATGATGAAATGGCAGACAAGGTAACGCACGTGGTTGGAATTGTCTCAAAGCTTTTTGATATCACGTGATACAGTAATATGCTAAAGTTGCTAAAGCAACACCGAGTTCAACAAACAGGATTCACGTGACTCTGTAATGAACACATATAGCGAGTGTGGTAGGAGATAATCTTTGACAGTCAGGTGCTGAGATGAACTAAAGGTGGGCTAAAAGCTTGCCATGTGACTGTACTGACTCCTTCCTTCCTTCAGCACTCGCTCTGATCTTCCAGCTCTGTAGCGACAGCATTTCCTGCTCTTTTGATGTGGATCAGACACAACGCAAGAACGTTTGACTGCGTGGGATGCTGGAGGTGTTTTTCCATGGAAGGAGTATCGCAGGATATCACGTGCCGGAGAACAAAACGCGATCTGATTAACATGAACCTGGAGAGAAACGAGAGATGAGTGTGAGATGGTGAGAGATGAGTGTAAGTGAGAAATGGAGAGAGATTAGTGCGAGATGGTGAGAGATGAGTGCGAGTGAGAAATGGGGAGAGATGAGTGTGAGATGGTGCGAAATGAAGAGAGTGAGAGATGAGTGTGATTGAGAGATGTGTGAAACGGGGATAAAGTGAGAGAAAAAGCAAAAGATAGATAGTGGGAGACAGAGAGAAGCAGACTTATAGTGAAAGACAGAGAAATAGAGGAAAAGAAAAGATAGAGTGTGAGTTTGAGAGATGGAGAAACAAAGTGAAAGATAGAGAGAAAAAAGAGGAAGACAGTGAGAGATGGTGAGAGAAAGAAAGCAAAAAAATACAGAGAGAAGAGATGGAAAGAGGCAGACAGAGAAATAGAGTAAGCCAAAGATAGAGAATAAGATTGAGAGATAGAGGGATTGAGGGAAATATAGCGAGAGAGATAGCGAAATTGAGAGATCAAGAGAAAGTGAGAGAAAGAGAAAATGTAAGAGAGATAGAGTGAAAGAGATTCATTTAAGCTGTGATTTATTCATGCCTATAACTCATTACATTAAACCATTATTCTTCTAATATTTTATGATAAAAATAAAATAAATATAAATTTATAATGTTTGAATGTGAAACCCTTTTATTTTTGAAGCTTGTGTTTTGTTAGCCTCGTTTTGGGCAGGGTTTAAATCCAGAGACCAATCCAGTCAAGCATTTTTACACACAGCCCAGCTGTAACCTCCTGGCAGAGGCAAACAGGCAACAGGCTGAGAAAACTCATGCTGCTGTTATACAGTGGTGTTTTTGTTTGTTTGTTTGTTTTAAAGTACGTGTGTTTGAGAAAGTATTCACTAATTCATTTGGACAATTCGATCATTTCTGCCTAATGAAAACAGGTCAAAGATACCGGAGAGCTTCTGCGGAACGAAACAATACTAGCGCAGCGCGATTTTGGAATTTAGAAACCTGTTAAATTCCCTCGTCTTCATACAAAATAAATATATATAAATAAATAAAAGACACTCCATCTTGTCCGTTTCACCGCTCTTTATTCGTACAATAAAACATTTCATCCCCATGAAGGTCCAGCAGTGTGTGAACACCACGCCACAGCGCGTGGACACACGATCTCAGATTCATCAGCGTTATAATGGTTATAGTAAACGTTGTAAAATAAATGATGATCACCCCAAAGCAGTCCCTAAAATCTCACAAGCATCACTGCTCCGGATGTGCATCTTTACACATCCCATAATACCTGGGTGTCGCCCAAAGCCTTAAAACAAAAACAGAGCGAGCAGCCACACACACACACACACACACACACACACACACACACACATAAATAACCAAAAAATACAAGAGGTACAAGTTTAATACATGGAATGAAGAATTAAAAGAAAAAAAAAAAAAAAAAAAAAAAAAAAACACAGTAGTGGGGGGGTGTGTTGGGGGGCGCCGGAGAGAAACTGGTACATTTGGTCCACTTTAGCACCAAGGATGCTGTTAATTAGTGCTGGTTAGCATCAAAGTGCTCGATTGGCTACGAGTGCAGCTCATCAGGTTCCATTATGGTACAGTGACATAAAAAAAAAAAGAATAATAATTTACGCTAGAATTGTGGGCGGGACTAAAAAATAAAACCTTCGAATTTGAGTGCAAACATCAACTTTGGTCTTTGGGTGCCAATACTTATGGGAATGACATTTGGATCCTGAGCAGGTGGACTGTATAACTGAAACAATGGGAGCATCAATTGGTCATCATACTCCAGAGCTCCGGATCGACCGTTTGTCTTCTCGAATGAATTCGTATCTTTTTGATCTCACAACGGAGTTTAACCGCATACTAGTGTGTGTCCTGATAAAACCCCAAGTCGCACCTCCACTGCTAGACGTCACTCTGAACTACCCTGTGAAGCCAAATGTATTGGGACACCCGACTTTTCCACCCAATGTGGTTCTTCTCGCAAAATTGTACACGTCTTTGGATGGTGTAGCATTGAATTTGTCCGTTGCTTGAACTAGGAGACCCAAACCTGTTCCAGCACGACAATACATCTGTGCACAAATCCATGAGGCTCCATGAAGACCTGCTTTCCATGGGATGGATTTGGTTGAAGATCTCCTGCTAAAGAGCTATAAACTCGATCGAAGATGTTTGGGATGAATGTGAACGCTGACTGCACCCCAGGCCTCCTCACTTCCTGACCTACATCACTTGACTAAACCCTTGTCTGAAATGTCCACAGAATCTGGTGGAACATCTTCCCAGAAGAGTGGAGCTTATTATAATCGGACATAAGGACTAAACGTGGAGCGGGATGTTAAAAAAGAAGCACATAGCAATTTTATGGTCAGGTGTCCACAAACTTTTGTCCATAGATTTGTGCGTTTTATTACAGCTCCAGGTTTCAGTGCATCATTGCGTTCAGTCACAAAGTTCCGAGCAGGTTTTCCTGTTAGCGTGTGAGACGAAAGCGGTTTTTGCTGATGTGGGAACAAAAAGAAAGCGCCACAAATACAAAAGAACGAACTGTAAAGACTCCCTGAAGCATTGGCGCAAAAAAGAAAGCGGCGTTTTTTGTAATAACCAGGCCGCGTGTGTTTGCGCTGCGGTGGCGGCGCGAACGTCCCTTCAGGGCAAACGGAAAGAGGAACAAAGTGCGCTTCACAAACGAACGGACGAACGACGTGTTTCTGTTTTTTAACAGAATTAAAATAGTGCAGAACTTTCATGTAAGACTCTAATGATGAACCCATGAGGTGCCAAAAGAGGGCGCATGAGCGCACGCGCGCACACACACGCACCAACGGGAAACCCCCAAAAGAACAATAAAACATTTATCACCATGAAAAATAGAAATAAAAAAAGGTTGTTTTTTGTAATATATATGGAATGGATTGAGTTTGAATTCACAATAAAAATAGATTTTCTTTATATGTTCCTACCTGGTTAACACACACACACACACACACCTGTCGACAGATGGCCGAACACACTGAGCGAGACGTCCAGAAAAACACCAGTCGAAGAAAGAGAGGAAACATAAGGAATGCAAAAAAATTTTAACGAGTGTGTAAAAGAGCTCTCGATTCTGATTGGTCAACTATAAGTGACTGTAGAACAGCACAGTGAGGTTTAAGGTTAAATATGATGCTTTCTGTGATTAAGGATGGAGGGAGATATGAGGTGTGTGTGTATGTGTGTGTGTGTTCTATTAACTTCAATAGACGGCGGTAAAAGAAATACTCCGACTCTCTTTCAAAAAGCTCTTTCATGAACGTTACAAAAAAAAGGCTATCGTAACCATAAAGGGATAAAAAGTACACCGTAGTCTGTGGGGTAAAAGGAATAAAGTGCCCCAGGAATCTGCTGTTGCACCAAAACCTTCCACTTCTGGGGTAGAAATGGCAGGGTTTTATTCTTTACGTAACGGACAGGTGAGGTGACTTCGCTCTTCCTGCAGTGTCCTGAATCTCAAACAGACACACACACACACACACACACACACACACTTCAGCTAGCGCCACTCGACCACAAAGATTTGCTGGCATGGGTAAATGTCACCTGAGCAGCAGAAGACGTGTCGTTCTCATCACTAAAAAGCCTTAAAACACACACACACACACACACACACACACACACACACACACACACACACACGTTTCTCATTAATCACTGGCTAATGCACGAGCTGGAAGAGAAAGAAAGGAACAGTGGGATACAGGACTGAACATTTCAAAGTCTGAAGCTGGTTGTGCAATAGATAATAAACATCACTTCTCCATCTGCAATACAACACAAGCTCTATATATCTCTCTCTCTGTCTTTATCCATCCCTCTCTCCATCTTTATCTATCTCTCTCTCTCTCTGTGTTTATCTCTCTCTCTCTCTCTTGTTCTCTATTTTCTCTCTGTCTCAAAATTGATCTCTATATATTTCTCTTTTTCACACTTCATTTCTCTACAACTTTCTCTCTTTCTCCGTATTTCTCTGCCTTTCACTCTCTTCTTCTCTATATCTCTTGCTCTCTCTCTCTCTCTCTATAGGAAGAGATAGGAAGAGATAGGAAGAAAGATAACTTCCTATCTCTCGCTTTATCTTATCTCTCTCGCGCAACCCCTTTCTTTCTTTACTTTCTCCTTATCTTTTCCTCTCACTTTCTCGACAACTTTCACCCTCTTTTACCCGTTTTCTTTCTCGAGAGAACAGGATATGAGTCGGAGCATTGTGCGTGCGTGTGTGTGGAGAGAGAGAGAGTGTGAGAACCACAGCAGGACTATAAATGAGGAGAAACACTGGATGTACAGAAAGCTGACATAGGGACAGAAGGACAGAGGGACATCAGAAAGGAGAGAGAACTCAGCCACTGGAGGTGGACAGGATATTCGAGGTCACGTTGCTGTAAAGCACATCTGAACTTCCAGAACTTCAACACGCACCCCTAGCGCACGCACACACACACTCACACAAGAAGAATGAAACACTATAGGTCTTTTGAAGACTGCAGGTGGAGTCAGAGGTGTAAATCGGACTATAGTCGGACGGTGTTGATGCGTAGCGGCTGCACGTTCTTCCCGTTGGCGTGACTCTGGCCGGGGCTGAAGTAGGGGAAAAGCTTGACGGGGAACTTCTCTCGGTACGTGTAGAGCCAGGACATGTCGTCGGCGTTGTAGAAGACCAGCAGGCCTTTGGGGTAGTCCAGGTAGACGCCCACTTTCTCCAGCTTGCTCTTGACGTTCAGGCGGGTCCAGGGCTCGGTGCAGGCGCTGTACTGGTTTCCGTCGTGCATCACGATGCAGTAGAAGCCACGGCTCGGGCTGATCTGGATGCTGCCCTTGCGGCTGACCGTCTCGTTGGCCACGCCGATCATCCACTGGGTCTTCTCCGAGACCATCACCTCCCAGTAGTGCACCCCCGAGCAGAAGCCCTCGGCCCCCAGCACAGACACCTCCACGTCGAAGCGCCGCGGCGAGTCCTGCAGAGGCTGCGGGTGCAGGTTCCCGTACGCCACGATGGTGCAGTCGTCAGAAAGGATCAACCGCTGGTGGGCCGTCAACGGATCCAGGGTCAAAGCTGCAGGCACTGGAATAAACAATAATAAATAAAAAAATCTATTAAAGACTTTCCTTCTTTATTCTTGGGTCAACCCCTGGAGATGTTCTACATGGACACCCTGAAGAGCAGCACCTGCTGCAGTAATCATAAAGACTCATGTAAAGCCCCCTGTGACACTATGTGGGTCCTGCTGCAGTCCTGATGGGATCTAATGCAGCTTTATAAAAGGGTTCAGGGTCTCGTTATGGTGTGGTTTAGTTACAGGATCTGAATGAGCTCTGTTTCATGTCCTGCTGTCAGCCTATCTTTCCCTGGCAGCCAGACAGAGACAGAAAGACACACAGAATGCAAAAGAAAACAGAGAGAGAGAGAGGGAGAGAGAGGGAGTGAGAGAGAGAGAGACAGATAGACAGTGAAAATAAAAAAATGGACAGAGACAGAGCAACAGAAAGTGAGAGACAGACAAGAGCGAGAGAGACAGAGAAAACGAAAGGACAGAGTGCAAGAAAAAAAGAGGGATAAACAGAGAGCGAGAGAGAGGGATATGTTAAAAAAAAAAAAAAAGAGCGATAGCAGCGTGATGCGTGTTGCTCTGCTGAGACGAGTGGAGATCCTCCTGCTGCTGACTGAAGAACAAAAAATAAATAAAGAGTTCATTTGTAAGCCGCGGCCTGGCAAATACCACCCCGCAGAGAGAGAGAGAGAGAGAGAGAGAGAGAGAGAGAGAGAGAGAGAGTGAGTGAGGAAAAGATGGGGAGAACAGGAGGAAAAGAAAAGGAGACGGGCAAGAGAAGAGGGGCGAACATGAGGAAAATGTCAAGAGAAGAGGGCAGAATATGGGGAGAAAAGAAGGGGATTAGAAAGAGAAGAGGGTGGCAGAGGAGAGAGGGGGGGGAAGCAAGAGAAGAGCAGAGAGAACAGAAGGAGAAGAGAAAAAGAAGAGGGGAGAAGATGGAGAGAAAAGGAGGAGAAGAAGGGAAAAAAAGGGCAAGAGGAGACAGGGAGAACAGGAGAAGGGCAAAAGAGCAAAAGAAGAGGGGAGAAGATAGGGAGCACATGGAGAGAACAGGAGGAGAA
>JAAIIK010000109.1:3237931-3249594 GCA_014706435.1 Silurus glanis
TGAATGTTCACTACGGACTGTTCAGTACAGGCTCTCCTATACTGAATATTCACTACGGACTGTTCAGTACAGGCTCTCCTATACTTTTTATCAATTCTCTGTACGTCTAATTTATTAACTATTGGATTTTATGACATGAAGGGGAAATAAAGAAAATTGGGCCAAACAAATCGGTGGCTATGATTTCTAAGATTTCAGCATCACATTAGCCAGAGAAAAACCTGTATCGGTTCGACCTCTAAATCTAACCCTTGTAAAGCAGATCTTCATGGAACCTGCTTCGGTCTCCGAGTTCAAGGGAAAGCAAAATTCCACGTTCTGAGAGAGAGAAACATGACCTCGTGCTGGACTTACCTTTGTCTCGGTGAGCTGCCTCTGCAGCAGCTGTAAAGCCTCCGTGTGTCCTCTCTCGCTGTCCTGCAGAGCAGTCAGCTGTTCTTTCATCTCCCTCTGTGAAAAGAGAGAGAAATCATCACTCAGGAAAACATCAGAAATAATCAAAGACCATTAAAAAAAAAGGACGACCTCTGTGTCAAGGGTAACTGATAACTTCCTTTAATCTTCCGGTAATGAAGAAAAGAGAAAATCAGGAGAGCATGGGTCTTGTACGCGCAGGAGACCGTTGTGGACTATTTGAGACGCGAGGACATTATGCTATCTCCATGGCAACACACCATTTCCATGAAACACCTACCACACCTCTATCGGCCCTTTATCTCATATTAGATAATGAATGGATAATAAATACCGACGAGATCGCGAGAACATCTCAGAATGAGAAAATTAGATTTTTCTGAGAAAGTGGTCCTCGGAAGCTCTGGCAGATTTAGGACGAGTAGACCACCCGCGTGAGCCTACAGCAGAACGAGGACGCACGAGGAGGCCCTGGTCTCCGTCTCCTGAAGGGGTACGTGCCTTGCCGTGGAAATCGCATGTCGTAAAACCACTCTTGATGCACTGCATCTCGCTCTTTCCTGGAACTGCAGAACATGTCCTCATCCGTTTCAATCACAAGGCGGTGATTTGGCAGGCGGTCGGAGAGAAAAATAAATATATTCCGACTGCGTTACACACCGTATTTAAAACACCTGCCGTGCGTCCCGTCGCAGAGAGACATTTTAGAGAATTTGTCGCCATGCTGCCTGCATCAGGATCATGAGAAAAGCAAATCCAGCCAATCGGGAAAGCGTGATCCAGAAGACTGATTAAAGGGATTGAGATGTACGCTTTCTATAAATAAGGGAGGTGGTTTAGGAGCACGTTCAGCCTCAGAATGATCCAGCTACGTGCCTTGAGATGTTTCAGGGCTCTTTGGTATCAGAATGCATGTATAGAGAGTATATACATACTGATTTATTGTATCCTACAGTATTATAGTTACATTTTAATGATATGGGTTAGTTTTCTTCCTGGTCCTGGCATGGTCATGTCCCTGTAATGTCATAGTCCTGTCCATAGTCATTTCATGGTCCTGGTCCCGTCATGGTCATGTCCTGGTAATGCCATGGTCCTATCCGGGTCCTGGCATGGTCACATCATGTCCTGGTCCTGGCATGGTCACATCATGTCCTGGTACTGTCATTGCCATGTCCTTGTAAGGTTGTGGTCCTGTAATGGTCATGTCACATGGCCTGTTTCTACCCTGGTCTCGACATCTTATGGTCCTGTCCTGTCAGTTCACAGTAATGCTGTAAGCTCCATAAATCATCTGATTTCAGCTGCTGCCAAATGAATGAACATGATACCATACGGGTTGATCAGCAGAAACCTGTTTCATCGGTGTAAATTTGATCACTGAATTAAGTTTCAGCAAACACAAGTCCTGCCAATCCCACACCCATCTGTGATCTGGAGTTGAGAGAGCTAAAGAGGTTGTGCTCTCTGAGTGGGAGGTCTCTCCTGTTAATCACTGAGGCATGTAGAAGAGGACAGACAGCACCTTTCCTCCGATTGTGAGAAGCAAACTAGAACGACGCGTCGCTGTTACTTATTTAGTGAAATACATAATGAAATAAATGACATTATGCAATTTTAACCTAGAGCACTAAGTTTGATGAAAAGGCTTGTGACGCTATTCATTTATGAGAGTATTGGATTGCGAAAGACCCGTGTTGATCAGGGTTACGCATTCGCTCGTCTCGCGCCTTTCACGTGGATAATGTCATGATTTATTTCTTTTTTTTCCTCCAAAAGCTCATTCTGATTTATTTCACACTCAAGAGGGCAAAGGCTGCGACGAGCCCCGGCGCCTCAGAGCCTCGGTCTACCGCAGGTTTTGCATTTATATAGCTTTCGAGACTTCAAGGACGAGAGGCATGGAAAAAGCAATTTCACGTCATTCACACGGCACCTGCTTATACATGTTAATGGCAGACGAGTGCAAGCGGATCGGTTTCATTTCGACCCGGCGCGCTCGCTCGGATGCTTGGTGGATCGTTAGACGACGTGATCGTTTATTCTTATTCTGATAAGATGGCTTGTCCAATTGGTTTGCTTTCTTTCCTGCTCCCTGCACGAGGAACTGAAGCGTATCCAGAGGACAAGCATCTGCACTGATGATGCTGCGTGACAAGACAAGCTGTAAACAAACTGCCCGAGAATCGACCCTCTAACAGCACGCTTTTTTTTTTTTTTTTTCAGCTCTGGACTCAGATATAAGTCTGCGATTTCTTTGTTTCGGTGCCTCTTCACTAAATGGCGTGGGATGCTGAACATGAGCTAATGAATGAAGAAAAAAAAATGAAGAATCGGGCTTTCTCAGGACTCACACACACACACAAAAACCCCTTGGTGACAGCATAATAGTGCTTCTGAGGAGAAAAAAGTTAATCACTCGATTGTGTGGCCCTCGTTAACAACCCTCCCACAAGGCCAAGTCCTGCAAGGACGCTGCAGCGTGACCTCGACAGAGCCAGCGGTGTAATTCTGTCAGCCGGCGTGAAACCCGTGTGCTCTTGCATGCTCCTCTGTCCTGCCTCTGATTTGAGTGCTGCGTAAATCAGGCTAGAAAGCCATCATCAGCACCGCGAGCCGCCCTGAAGACGCCGTAAGTCACGGAATCGAGACGCGAAGGTCGCGGTGTGAAAACACGCCATTCGTCCAGTCATCGACTTGCGATCCCCCGGGAAAAATCCTTAGATTGATTAGTGGTGAAGACAAAAAAAAAAAAAAAAAAAAAAAAGATTAATATTATCCTAAATAAAATGATGCTAAGAATAAGTACAGCA
Source organism: Silurus glanis (assembly GCA_014706435.1). Classification (NCBI taxonomy): domain Eukaryota; kingdom Metazoa; phylum Chordata; class Actinopteri; order Siluriformes; family Siluridae; genus Silurus; species Silurus glanis. Next base: position 3,241,159 of record JAAIIK010000109.1, read on the forward strand.
GTCTCATGGAGTTACCAATATGCATTTAAATATGCGGTACAAAAAGCATTTGTAGACACCGGAGCATAAGATTTGCTTCTGTTTGAACGTCCCCACTTATAATAACCTCCACTCTTCTGGGAAGATGTTCCACTAGATTTGGTAGAGATTTGTGTGAGAGTTAATTCAGCCACAAGGGTGTTCGTAAAGTCAGCTACTGATGTAGGTGAGAAGGTGAGGAGGCCTGGGGTGCAGTCAGCCTTCACATTCATCCAAAAGGTGTTCAATACGGTTGGAGCTCTAAAGAAGGAGATCTTTCACTCTGACCCAGTCAGAGAGTGCATCTTCATGAAGCTGGGCTTTGTGCACAGGGGCATAGTCATGCCGGAACAGGTTTGATTCTCCTAGTTCAAGTGAAGAGAGAGTAACTCTACTATATCCAAAGACTGTACAATTGTGTGCCTCCAACTTTGTGGTAACAGTTTGGAGAAGAACCACAAATAGCTGGAAGTCAGGTGTCCCCATACATTTGTCTATGTAATGTACACATCAATAAGTGTACATGTTGTGCAAATACTGTATACACACATCTCAAGACCTTTCGCTGAGGTCCGACACACAAGTATTTATTGAAGATGAGTGTGGAGTAACACAGTGAGTCCAGAACACACAGATTCGGCGTTCCAAAAAAAAAAAATTTATTAGTGAAGAGACACATTGCAACGCCCGAGATGTGATTTTAGCCACAATTAGAGCTCCAAAGTCTGTTAAAATGCCCCACACAATGTCCTTTTTCTCAAGAGTCGCCAAAGTAGATGTTAGAAAAGTTACGTTATCGGTTTTAATGTGATTCATCTTCATCATTTGCCCTTCAGCGAAATCCGGCAATCAGTTACTTTGAGGGCTGCAACTAAGGATTATTTGAATAGTTGATTAGTCGGACCCACTGTACCCACCTGACCCTGTACGGTCCGCCATTTTCTCAGGCGCCGGTGTTCTTACCATCATGCTAAACCGTAACTCGAGCAGCCCAACTAATCGATAACGGCATTTGTTGACGAATTTCATTTCTATACTTTACAGGTATAGAAGATTCCCGTTTTGGAAAAGGAGCTGAACGTGCTCGTGTTATCATTGACCTCAATCTTCTAACTCTATTCAGCTTTGCTCGAACGCAAATACTCAAATATGATCTCTACGATCTATCGATCTAACGATCAATCAGTCGATTTCAGAAACCATCGGCAAAAATCCATACCGTTAGTTCTTCTGCCTACTGGTTTGCGGTGATTACGAGAGCAGCCTCTTGAGGTGAATCATCATGTCGTTTGTTTTTACACGTGAGACTGCCCGCTGCACGGAGAGTGATATTATTTATAATATATTAATTATCCAATTCTATTTATTCATATTTTATTTAGCACATTTTCATGATTCAGTACTTTTTTTTTTTGTAATTATGTTCAGTACTATTTTGTGTTTTATGTTTGTTTTTTTAAATCCATTTTAAAAACTATTTGTTTATTAATCAGTTACCGGTGAGCACAATGCAACCCATCAGTCGACCTCTATATCCTATGCATGTACCGTAATTTCCGGACTATTAAGCGCACCCAAATATAAGCCGCACCCACTGAATTTTACAAAGATTTTTATTTTGAACGTAAACACGCCGCACCTGTCTATAAGCCGCAGGTTCCTACACTGAAACTAATGAACTTTACACAGGCTTTAAGGAAAGACAGTGTCTGTTACACGGCTTGTATCTAAACAGTAGCCTACCAAGAAAGTCATTGTTCACCGTCTTCCTCCTTCCTTTCACAACTATTTCTTTATCTTTAGTTTATTTTTTGGTTTAAAAATCACCATCGGTGAATCTTTTCTCCCGATGCCGTGCAGCTCAGAACACAGGTGAAGTGCGTGTTTTCATGCCCGGTTGTTTTCAGCGTGACGAATGATTCACATTTCCTGTAGACAGTCCGAGTGAGCGGCAGGTCAAACGTCAGAGCATCATCCATATTTATGATGTGGTGCGGCCCGATTCAGTGGGAGCGCATCTGATTTAATATAAAGAGTTTCATTGTTTCACCTGAACCCGTTCGGCAATTTCATTGGTCTAATGTTATGGGGCTCAGTTTTTTTGTCTTGAAGCTTGTGAAACCCATAAATTAGCCACGGGGTTCAAAATGTGGGGGAAAAAGTAGCTGTTTATAGTCCGGAAAATACGGTATGTATAACGCAAGCCCACAACCTGTCAAAGGTCCAATAAGATTCATATTCAAATATCAATAAAATTCCATTGATTTAATAAAATAAGAATAATAATGTCCCTGGTAATGTCTGGCTGTGGTGTGTGTGGTTTGATGTTCTCAGGTGCAGGTAAAAGCCTCCCTGATGTCAGCAGATTGTGCTTTGACCATGCAAGGGTCAGCGAGATGGAGAAGGTACATCCTAACGAATATTAAATGCCTAAGCAGCGTGACCCTGTTAGGGCATGATGTACACTCATATCCTACCCTGGACTTAAACTCAACACTGCTTATTTAACAACACTTGCTCCATTATTTTTTAGATGTCAAGCGAAGAGAACAAGTGTTTGCGAGCGGAAACACGACACTCCGAGCGAAAGACCTGCAGCGGTTCGATATGTGATCTGAGCGCAGTCTTTAAAATAATGATTCGTGACCTTTAGTTACAGGTTACAGCAGCTGTGACACTTAATAATTCATCGTGGCGCTCGAGAGTGTTCCGGGCGTGAAGGAGGACGAGGTGTTTCGGGTCCTTTGTCATTTTTCGACGCGAAATGTGAAGAAGAAAAAAAAAAGCGCAGTGAAGTGCGTACGGATTCTTGAGTCGCTCTGAAAAACCTCACAGATATTTCTTTTCTTTCTAAATTGCTTTCAGGGATCGACGCCTGCTGTTCCTTCATCACCCACTCCAAGCACGTCTTCACTCGGCTTGAGGACACGTTCGTGACTCTGCACCTTCCATGGAGGTTTTGTGGGGTATGAGCCGAGCGGTGAAATATTGAAAAAAAAAGTCCTGAGGTGCAGAAGGAAAGAAGGATGTAATGTATAGGACAAAGCACAGAGATGGGAGAGGAGATGATAATGGCTTTAGCCTTCACACTAAAACAGCTTGTCCGTCCTCCTGTCAGGTCTGACCTCCCTCTGACTGCTGCTGCTGCCGCACTCGGCAAGAGGAGGGAAACATTAGCAGCTCACCACCTTCCTAACTGATAGCTGTCAGCCAAGAGATTAAAGGAGGAGCCACAGGAGCGGAGGACGGGACGGCAGCAGGAAATTGGTCACGATCGCCAGATTCGCAGTACCGCTTGAAACCCGAATCTGTGAGGAGCATCGCTGCAAAGATCTCACTTGTTGAACAGGGGTAAAAATTTGTGAAGAAAAATTATCCTGTGGTTATGAAACCGTTTCGTAGTGGTGATTCGGTTGCCTGTTAATCTATGGACTAGAAAAATGGCTTTTCACTTTAAAAACTACAGGTGCTCACACTACAAAAAAAAAACAAAAAAAAAACAAAAAAAAAAAAAACTCAGCAGCACAGAGGTGTCCTGACCTTCCTGTAGCAGTATTACAGAGTATAGATTAGAGGTCGCTCGATTCATCGGCACCAATAGAACTATCAGCAAAAAAACCATACCGATAGTTTTTCCGGGTAGCGTCCGTTGCTGGAGGGCCTGAGAGTCATTACGAGAGTGGCCTCTAGAGACTTTACACTGCCTGTAGAGAGCAACATTATATTTATTAATTATAATTCATTATTTATATAATGACGCGGGCAATTTCCGCCGGCTTTTTATTTACTAACGACTAAACGCAACGACTAAAAACAAATCGTTTTTTGAAAAGCTCTCCGTTTTTCTCACACAGTTCACGGAAGGCCAAAATATGCGTTTTCAGGAGAAAATCTATTACATTTTACTTCATTTGTTTCCTGAGTTTTCAGACACAAGGTATTGAACCAAATAAGATTATCATCATTATTACACTGTTGATATATTACACAGAACATTTCATTACTGTCCCAAAGTATTTTCTGACCTTTATGTAGTTACGAAGCCGAACGATGGGGGAAAGAATTTTATATAAAAAAAAAAATTAAATAAATAAATAATAATAAATTAAAAAAACGCAGTAGTATTATTCATGTCAGTTTTTTAAAAGTGGAGGAAAATAGACCCGATGCGTTTCATGCTGGCGCTAGAACGTGACCGAGGGCTTTGGTACAGGGTTTGTGAGGTTTAATATAAACAGCCTCCAATAGGACAGCTATGAAAAGAATGCAGAGCTGGCAGAAGATCCTGAAGAGCAAGCTGTTGCGAGATGAGGTGCTCACGGCCTGCTGCTCCTGCAAAACACGGATACACAGTATCTCCTCAGGCATCACCCAGATGTCAATTCCGATAGAGGCGAAGTTCTTGCCTCTTGGGCCGAACTCGCCCGGTAACCAGGTGCACAGTAACGCACCGAGCGCGGCGGATCGTTCGTCTCCGAGCCGTACGTGTCTGAACACATCTAAACGCCGTCCCACGCCCATGATGCTCGCATATGCATATGAGGCTCGCTGCCAGGCTGGAGAACCAGACGCCATGATTCACTCGCACAGTCAACAAGGAAGGACGAGGTGAACGTCTCGGCGGTTTCCTGACTGATAAGCTCGGAGATTAGACGAGAGGCCATGGGAAAAAGGGCGGGAGGAAAATCGACCGGAGCATCAATTTTTTAAGTGCATTCGGAGGGTGTGAAACGGTAGTCAATCTCTCTCTCTCTCTCTTTCTTTCTTTCTCTCTGCTGTAACTGAACAGCAACCGATATTTAGACTGAAAAAGGCCCTCGGAGTTCCGCAATGCACAATTAAGAAAAGTTACACAATATCACCAAAAGTATTGGGCCTCTAGTGGCTGCTCTCGCAATGACAGCAGACAGGAAGCCGGAAAAACTATCGGTATGGATTTTTGCTGATAGCCGACAGTTCTATCGGTGCCTTGACCTTTATTAATCACTAAGGGACATTTTAGTTCAAAAGCCTGACTTTATATAAATAAAACATATTTAAAATGACATCTAAATAATAAAATAATGTAGAAGTTTGTTCCTTTAATTGTAAGTTTGTACCTAATGAGTGAGCAAATAAATGAGGAAGAAAACTTGAGAGGAACCAGACTCAAATAGAAACCTCATCCTCAACAACGAATGTCTGTTCATTACAGTTCTGTCGTTATTGAGGTGTGAAGTGATGGGTGATTAAATGTGACCTGAGGTCCTGAGCCACTGTAGTAGACTGTTGATATTAATTACAGCCCAAATCCATCCTCAAAGTTCTTGTGTTGCTCAGTAACTTCATGGATCTTTAGGCTGTTTTTCCCCTAAACTGGAGGTCTTGGATGTGGAAGCTTGAAATTTTCACTTTACTTGAACTAGGAGACCCAAATCTGTTCCAGCATGACAACGCCCATGAAGATCTGCTTTTCATGTGAAAGTTGTGGAAGATCTCCTGCTATAGAGCTATAAACCATATTGAACACCTTCAGGATGAATGTGAGCACTGACCACACCCCAGGCCTCCTCACCTCACCTACCTGACTTTATTAACACCCTTGTGTTAAATAAATTGTGAACGTGAGTGGGGGCACATGCAAATATATCGCTGCTTGAAACTGGGAGCGATGGACGACTAGCCGAGCTGCTGTGTTTCTGCTACATGGTGAACACTGTTCTATGGGACTTGCCTGCAGATGTTAGTTTGGAAACACATTAAACATGATTTCTAGATGAATTCTTGAGGGTCGAGTGTTAGAGCTTGAAAAAAAAGAAGCAACAGCTGACAATGATTTTCCTGAATGAAGAGGAACAGAGGTGTGGTTTCTGAGGCGACTGCAGAGGCGAGAGGCTTTGCTGCATTCTAATGGTGGAGGGAGCAGGAGGGGTGAGCTCACCTCCGAGCAAGAAGAGCTCCAGTGAGCTGGAAAACGCATAGCGACAGAGACACACACAGAGAGAGAGAGCGAGAGAGAGAGAGAGCGAGAGAGAGAGAGAGGGGGGGACATGACCTCAAACCTCTGCACCTGAGCTGTACGTTATTTTCTCAGCACCGTGTTTAAGGACAGTGTTCGGTTGGACTGATGACTCATGGGCGGCCAAAACAGAGGTGCATTAGAAAAAAACGAGTGCGAACGAGTGATTGAGCGATGTTTAACAAACTATTGAAAAATATTTTGTACCTGGGGATGGAATGTACATAGCACACAGGGATGAAGCAAAAATACTGGGCTTATACATGGCTCATACAGAGTCTATATACAGCTCATACAAGGCTTATACACTGCTCATACAGGACACATACAGGGTTTATACACTACTCACACAGGTCTTATACAGAGTCTATATACAGCTTATACAAGGCTTGTACACTGCTCATACAGAGCTTATACACTACTCGTACAGGGATCATACAGAGTCAATAGACAGCTCATACAAGGCTTGTACACTGCTCGTACAGGGATCATACAGAGTCTATATACAGCTCATACAAGGCTCGTACACTGCTCGTACAGGGCTTATACAGTGCTCATTTATACACTACTTGTACAGGGTTAATACACAGCTCCTACAAGGCTCGTACAGGGTTTATACACTGCTCACACGGTACTTGTACTGGGCTCATATAGGGTTTATACACTGCTCGTACACTCCTTATACCGGGCTTGTAGAGAGTTTATACACAGCTAATACACGGCTCATACACAGCTCGTGCACTGCTTGTACTGGGCTCGTAGGGTTATACACTACTTGTACAAAGCTTATACAGAGATTGTACATAGCTCATACAAGGCTCACAGATTTTATACACAGCTCATACAGAGTTTATACACTACTTGTGCAGCGCGCTTACCTGGCTCACACAGTTTATACACAGCTCATACGCTGCTCACGTCATGCTAACGCAGCTACATTGCTTAACGTTAACGTTCAGGATGAACGTCTTGAGCTATAAAAAGTTCCTGTGCAAAGGATATAACACAGCGTGCAATCTGTACTAATTCTCCTGCTTCCTTACGGCCGGCCGGTTTGTTCCCGGCTGTGAGGAGACTCTTCGCTCTCTGCGCCTGATTAAACGGCGGGTCGCGTGCGAACACGTCCTCGGCGAGCTCTGTCGCATCGTATTAAAGGTCTGGCCGAGCGTGCGAAGCCTGCGAGGTGTGTAACAGAACGCGACGCTCTGCCTTTCCCTGCGGCTGTTTTGTTCCGATGTGGCGCTCGATTCCCCGCTGAACGCCTGCAGCGAGAGCGAGCTCGAGACAGAGACAGACAGTCGAGAAGCTCACGGCTCTTCTTTATACACAGAGACAAGAAGGCAACATGAGGAGGACGACAGCCAGCTGAGATGGTGCTACAAGCCAAACAGCGTCCCCAAAAAGAACGGGAAGCAACATCAGTGGTGGAATCCTGCTACTGCAGCGGCGCTTTAATGTTTTAGAAAAAATAATGAAAAAAATAATGACATGGTCAGAGGAGGGACATGGGGTATATCAGTAGGAGAATGCTGAGGATGGAGCCACCAGGAAGGAGGAAAAGAGGAAGATCAAGGAGTAGGTTTATGGATGTGGTGAGGGAAGACATGCAGGTTTGGAGACAGATGATCTGCTGTGGTGACCCATGGAAGAAGAAAATCTTTATTTTTTTCTACAATTCAAAACATACCTATCGAATCTTGGATCTCGTTTTGGAATTCAGACTGGTGTAGGGCTGAAACGATTGTTTCAGCGTTGTGTTTCCCCACGGACCATTATTACTGACGCACTCTCTTTAACAATAAGCTCTGGAGGAGTTAGAGGAAAAATTATGAAACAGAGGAGACTTGTTTATACACCAACAACTTCACAGTTCAAGCCGACAACATGGTTACCAGTGGACGCACCAGAAATGAAATGTTGGATGTTTTCGAGAAATAAAGTTGCAATTGTGAGAAAATGAATCAAAAGTAGCCAATTTATTATTTTTTTTATGTAGCGGAAACGGCTTCCATATCAGACAAAAGACGCTACAGAATGAAAAATAAAGGAACAGAGTGAAAACAGCGAGGGGTGAGGAGGAGATTCGGGCCAAAGAACACGACAGAGTTTCTAAAGTATAGGATCGTTTTAAACTAAAACAAAGAAAACACTGTACAATGCGTTTATCCTTTTAAGTCATTTGAAATTTATTCAAAGTAAGCAAACAGACTGAAATAATCACTTTAATTACCATCGATCTCCGTTTACAGGACGGAACTCGGTACAAATAAATGATGTGTGTGTGAGAGAGAGAGAGAGTGAGAGAGTGTGAGAGAGAGAGTGAGTGCGCGCGCGAGAGTGTGTGAGAGAGCGAGAGTGTGTGAGAGAGCGAGAGTGTGAGAGAGAGCGAGTGTGTGTGAGAGAGAGCGAGTGTGTGTGAG
>JAAIIK010000109.1:3256684-3266684 GCA_014706435.1 Silurus glanis
TATATATATATATATAAAACATATTTCAGCTTCTTCCATTAGGGGGCGCCACAGCAGATCATCTGTAAATACATATAGTGGCGGGCGGTCAGGGTCAGCAAAGCCTGCTCTGCTGGCCTAAACACTATCAGAAGCACTGACCTACATTTACTACATTTCACCCAAATAATGATGGGTTCCCCTTTTGAGTCTGGTTGCTGGTTTGAGAAGGTTTCTTGAGAAGGTTTCTTCCTCATAACATCTAAGGGAGTTTTTCTTTGCCACAGTCTCCATGGCTGCTCATCGGGGATAAACACAAATCGCTCACATTAACTGTTAAATTCTGTAAAGCTGCTTTGAGACAAAGTCTGTTGTGAAAAGCGCCATCACCTCTGTTTCCTTCACCAACATGCCCATTAAAGTCTGCCCCAATCACCAATCATTCATTCGTAGGTTCACCTTCTACCACTTCATCCAACTCACTCCAGAATTTTTCCTTCTCCTCCATCTCACAACCCACTTGTGGAGCATAGGCACTGATGACATTTATCATCACTATTTCAACTTCCAGAACACTAGAACAGTTTGAACCCACCTCCAATGCTCCTGGCCTTACTCCCTTTCCACTTGGTCTCCTGAACACACAACATATCTACCTTTCTCCTCTCCATCATATCAGCTATCTCTCTCCCTTTACCCGTCATAGTACCAACATTTAAAGTACCAACCAGAACCTCCACTCTCCTCCACTTCTCCTTTCCCTGCTCTCTCTGTAGACGTCTTCCTCCTCTCCTTCTCCTCCTTCGGCCAACAGTAGACCAAGTAGCGTTGGTAACCCGGGCCTCGACCGATCCGGTATGAAATTCTGATTCGTGATTCGCACGTGTTTAACACTGGATATCCTTCCTAACTTTGAGTGCTCTGATTCGGCTGGGTTATGTATATTTGAGTATTATATATTATATATATTATAAGACAACAGAGGAACAATTAGACCTATAAATATATATAGAGAAGTTGCTTTTTGCAAATTTGTCTGATTTGCATTGCATTAAATTCATTCCCTTTTAAACATAAATTATGCAAAGTGTAGTTTGTAGCATTTGGTTGTCACACACCTGAAATTTCAACCATTTAAACCATTTATTTCCTTTCATGTGGAAAGCAAATGAAATAATAAAAAAAAAAAAAGTTTCTCTTACGAAGAGAAAATATGATGGATATTTCGGATCCTCGCACGTCACTTGAAAACGATTCAAGTCCACTTTCGCATATTTTATCACTAATCGCGTCAAGAAAAAAAGGTCCAAACATCCACATTTGTTTCAATTTCATCTCCTCACAGTGAAATCAAACTCAAATGAGATAATGGGTTTGTTCTAAAAGGGTTTTTCCATTATGGGAGAAAAATCGAACGGACCAATTACACAGACCCGAGACTGTGAAAAAAACCCTACTGAATTGATTTCGACTTCATTCTACAAATGTTTCACTATAAAGGGCTATTAAAATCGATCTGAAAACACTGTGCACTTTATAGATAAGGTTTTAAAGGAGGTCTTTTTTTTTTTTAAAGCTGTTTATTTGTGTAAATCCTCGATGTTGAAGCTGTAAACTGGGGCATGAACTCGGCATGCATTCCAGTGGCCTTGCTCCATTTTCATCCCGAGATTTATTTCATCCAGCTGTTACAAGACTGCTCACAGGATCGATCAGAAGAGTTGCTGGAGTGTCGTATTGTTCTCGGAAACGGCATTAAATAACATCCGACAAGTTTTGGCGAATGATTTTCACACCGGTACACCAGACTTTTTCACTTTCATCCAACTTAAGACTAATGTGGTTATGAATACCATGACATGGTTGAAAATTAGGGCTGCAGCCCACCAGCTCAACTACAGCGGTGGGTTTCAGTCTGAATGAATCACTCATATTATAGCAAATCTAAAAATGACATCTTTTCTGACTAATCTGCGGTTTAATCTGCGGTTTAATCTGCGGTTTAATGTGTAACTCCCTGGGGTCTGTGATGTGCAGGTAGTTGGAAGGGTTTGCTTCACATTTCTGGGTTTGTATTTGGATGATGCAAAAATGAATATAATTAATATAGTAGGCAAGAATGAAAAACTATAAATTCACCCAGAGTTTAGAGGAGATGGGGCAGATTGACTGTTTTCAGATGACAATAACACTAATAAACCCCCTTTTCCAACGACACAGAGGGTTAAGGGCCTTGCTCAAGGGCCCGAAAGTGGTAGCTTGACAACACCATTGCTTGAATTTACAACCTTCCGATCAATAACCACTGAGCTTCCACTTCCACCATGTGAAGAGATAATCAGTGTTTCACGTCACCACTCATAACGTTATGCATTATAGCTGTAGATTTTGTAGTAGTCTGTAAAGGTATTTATTCAGAGACTTCAGTGCACTTTTGGGAGTCTCTCTTGGATAGGCAAACATCTGCCAAATACCATAAAGGTAGATGTTACATACAGTTAAAGACAAATGAACCCACACACACCTCACATAAACAAGCATACAACCCTGCCACAGGTACTAAGACCACCCACGACACCGGTGTCTCATTGCCTGTCATCATCATGCAGTTCTGTATGATCATTATATTACGCAAGTACGTAATGTGTATAATAGTAAAGATACTGTCTATACAGCGCGTATTATCTTGTATATCTGTAAAATGTATATATGAAACACACACATTATCTGTCAAAGGTTTGGGAACACAGAGTATAATATTGTCTTCGAGAGACACAAACATGTTCCTTTGATTCCTACGCAAAAACGTGGTCATCTAACGATACGCTGAATTGCAGATGTTTCCACTTTATTTATAAGAAAAAATCCTTCTTTAGCACGAAGAACAGGTTTGCACGATCTCGGCTTTGGGACACTTGGTTTCTCCAAACGTTCAGCTGCAATCCTTTTGTAAAACTCTCCAAAGATGTTCTTCAGTAGATGATTTGTTTCTTGTGATCCAATTCATCCCAGAGCAGTTCAATAGGATTTCGGTGTTTTGGGGGTTGAAGTATGGAATTGTGAGCTCCTACGTGTGTATAATAATAATAATATTATATATGTGTATATATAAATAAATGTATGCCGTTCGCTTTATAAACATGTAGCACATATTTCAATTTCTCCATCGCTATGGTTCTTGGATAAACTCAACTGAAAGACACATGAGAGCTCCATAATCAAGAATTTGGATGGTGATTAAAAGAAGATCTGCACTAAGATTAAAAAAAAAGTGTTTTTTTTTTTTTTTTTTTATTGGAAGTGGTTTCTTGTTGCAAAATAAACGTTTCACAACTTCTGATTTCACTCACAGCGGTTTTTCACCTCAGATCCTTAACTGAACAAAGTGCTGACTTGACGCCGCTCCGTTTCCTGTCAACGTGTGCAAAGTAATCATTTCCTACAAACTGTTGTAAGGTTTTTTTTTTGTGATTACTCAGAAACTTCCGGCTTCGTTGCAGCGCCGCAGTTCAAGGAAAGTTGTGCAAAATTCTCACCAGTACGCACTTTGTGACTGAACTTCATCAATGCATATTGTATAATAGATATATATACTACACTATATGGTCAAATGGGGACACCAAAATATTCCACACATGTGGTTCTCCACAAAAACTGGAGATGCACGATTGTATAGGACGCCTCTGGATGCAATAGAATTACATTTTCCGTTCACCAGCATGACAATGAAGATCTGCTGTGCATAGGATAGATTTAGTGGAAGATCTCCTGCTATAGACCTCCAACCCTATTAAACACCATTGGGATGAATGTGAACACGGCCTCCTCATCTTTTCACCTACATCACTACCTGACTTTACACACACCCTTATCGCTGAATGAATCTCCACAAAATGTGTTGTGGAACATCTTCCCAGAAAAGTGGAGCTCTTTATAAGAGCAAATTAAGACTAAATGTGAAATGGGATGTTTATAAAGAAGGAATTCCCATCGTCATCTTCAACATTCAAGGGGCAAAGCAGCAAAAAAAACAATCAATAATTAACCATCCAGGCTTGTGCGAAATGCCATCATCAATAAGCCGTAAATTCATGACAATGATTCAAACGAAAAATAACGTAACTATAAAAACAACCGAAATACATTAATTATAGCCATCATTATTCCCAGACAAACACCGTCTGCTTTTGTATGAAAATGCATGAAACCTATTTTATGAGGCATGAATTATTATTTTTTATTCAAACGAGAAACTGGAAATAACAGAAAGGACACACTAATAGATTTCAAATTTATTCTGTATAAATTTTTTTTTTTACTATGTACAAAAGTAAAAAAAAAAAAAAAAAAGAATTACAAAAAATTAACGCCTTTCAGGGTTCCCCTTTAATTCAATTAGTAATTATTACAAATGGGAGTGTGAGGGGTAAAATGTTTGATGAGTAGAAAATAACATTTACTAATCTTTTGTAGGATAAATAAAGTTTATGATGTATACAGTGGTTTCCTGCAAGTCTTTTCTTGATAACCACTAGGGGGCGTCAGTAACCCACCCCTGGCCTCGTTTCTTTTTTTTTCTTCCTTATTTATTTACAGTGCAGGACCACATCACTTCCTCAGAGCAAGCGTGTGGGTAAAGTGCAACTCGACTACTTGTTATTTGACATTCAAGGTCTAGTCTGTACATTCAGGAGGAAATTATGACCCTAACAGCGAATTAATGTTCTTTACAAAAAAAAGGGAAGGAAGGAAGGAAAGGGGAGTCTTATGATTTTTGGCTTCACTCGTCATGTGATTGTTCTCAATACATCCCTGAGATATGCGTTCGATTGCACGTGATAAATACTGACCATTTGTGTTTTTTTTCCCCCAATGGAATTACATGCATTAACTCACCCATCTTTTAAAAGAACCTGGAGAAAACATCTTTTGAGAACCCAGAAAAAAACACTGAAGGATGATCAATTGAATACTGAGTTAAAGCTTTATGACTCTAATTAACTAACACCACTGACTGTCTTGCTTTAAGAGAACAATCATGCAGACAAGCCACGGCCCTGAGACGCTCTCCTTATGCTCGTGTTTGCGCATCATAAAACGCGCGAACCAATCGGGTTCCAGTATGCAAATGAGCCCTTTCAGGCAAATGCACGACCTCCTTCTTCTTCTTCCTCCATGCTGCCCTCGGACACTTTTGGTTCTAGGGGGTGGTTTCCCTTTAGCCCCTTGTCAGCTCGGTGTCCTCACACTCAATGAGGGGAAACGTGTTGGTGTACGTGTGTAGGGTTTTCATTTGCATATTCATAAATGTGTGTGTTGATGGTAACCGCGTGGGTGCGTTTGTACCTGTTTCTGTTGTGTAGTGGACTATGAAACAGGGCTTGCGTGTTAAATGAAGTCTACACATGAGTGGTAATGTCAGATAATGATCCACTACAGCACCAAACCCCACCACACACACACACACACACACACACACACACACACACACGCACATATATACACAGTTGCACACACACACACACACTCTCGCTCAGCCTGAGATTAAACATTCACCGCTGACATGAAAGACAAGCCAGCGGATTTCCCCCTCGTCTCAGTACTTAGTCATCCCACTCTCTTGCACTGACTGTATGGCGTCTTTGCTGTCCTCTTGCTCACAGGACACACTCAGCTCTTCTTCTTGAGAAAGAGGAAACTCGGGCTCCAGCGACTGCACGCAGGGGCTGATGGGAATGGAGCATGAGCCCGTGGTCGGGTTCACCTGGCAGTTAATGGTGGCCGTGAAGCTGAGGTTAACGACGGGGCTGGAGACGGTGGAGTGCTCGACGTGGAGGCAGTCCTGACTCACTCCCGTGCCCTGGCTGTGACTGTCGGAGGACGATGCCGTGGACGGATCACTGCTGCTATCCGCTAACAGTCCGTGGTTTTCCGCCGGGTTCGAGATGTGCGAGTTACAACACTGTCCTTCCTAAAAACAAGCACACGTCACTGACTTGAAAACGATGCTACACCAAACTGTAAGCTTTTTATACGAGTCTCTACAGCAGGTTTCATTCCAACCAAACACCTGATAGTTTGGTTGAAAATGAAGATCTAAACAGGTGGAGTCTAGTGTGGCTTGGGCCATGTTTCTGGCCTTCCGTCCACACTGAGGCGCCGTTTTCAGTCATCGAAAACGTAGCTTTTTGATTTGCTCACGCACAGAACAGATTAGTGTAGACGTAACCTTGGTTGGAATGAAATCCTGAAAACCACACGGACGCATTTAAAGATGGAGATCATCTTCAGGGAGTCTGAGAAAACTCTGGATTCTGGCCCTGGACTATGATTCCCAAAGACTACTGAACTTTTAACTTTCATGAAAAATAATCAGCACCTGCATCCCTCATGTGCTTGTTATGCAACAGGACGCAAGACCTGAATAATAAACGCTGCAGATTGCGGAATGGAAATTAATTAAAGTGTAATTGTGAAACAAAACATGACCATAAACCTGAGCAAGGAGCGAAACCCATTAATGGTGGGAAGATCGGATCATTTAATGACTCGAATCTCATTTATAAAGATGGAAAAGATTTCGTTCATTTCGTTTCTTTGATCAGAAATAAAATAAAATGTCACATTTTCATATTTTATATTTTTATATATATATATATATATATATATATATATATATATATATATATAATGTTAGGAGTGTAACGGTACATGTTTTTGTGCCAGACTGTTTGGTTCAGGGTTTTCGGTAATTTGTGGCAATTTAATCGATTACTTAATTGAATCAATATTCTAAAAAACCGTGCTGCATTAATTTGATTTATTATATTTTACTTTTATATATTGCATTTTTTTATATTATAAAATATCATTTTATATATTATTGAACCAAGCAGGCATTTTATTTAAAATTGTTTAAAAAATCTAAACTGCTGATGTTCACAAATGTTAATAAATTGTATATTTTGCATTTTTTGTACCGTTAGACCCTTAATATTATATATATATATATATTTAATTTATATACTTACTTCAGCACCAGCATGGACTACAGGTTTACCTGCAAAGAAAAACATTAAATCTTATTAGCGATTAAAATTTTAATCTATAAATAACTTATATACACACACACACACACACACACACACACACACACACACACACACACACTATAGGGCCAAAAGTACTGGAACACTGACTTTTCCACCACATACTGCATGTGCTTCTTCCCCAAAACTGTAAGCACAAACCCGGAGGCACACAACTGTACAGGACGTCTTACAGGATGCGGTGGCATGAAATTTCCCCTTCACTTGAACTAGAAGACCCAAACCGGTTCCAGCATGACACGTGTGCACACATTTGTGACAGCTTCATGAAGATTTGCTTTACATGGGTTGGATTTGGAGGAAGATCTCTTGCTATAGATCTCCAACCCTATTGAACATAAATGAATGTGAACGCTCCCTGCACCCCAGGAACCTTCTCACCTTCTCACCTACATCAGTACCTGACTTTACTTACACCCTTGTAGCTCAATGAGCACAAATCTCCACAAAATCTAGTGGAACATCTTCCCAGAAGAGTGGAGGTGATTATAAGAGCAAATGAGGACTAAATGTGGGAGGGGATGTTCAAAAAGAAGCACATACCAATCTTATGCTCAGGTGTCCATAAACTTTTGACCATACAGTGCATGTATATAAGAAACACATGAAATCCACGGGTGATTGCATCATTAAATCAAAGACCCAATCACAGTCCGGTATGTAAATGTGAGAAAAGTTTGAGTGAATGACAGGATTTTGGTTTGTAGAAATCAGTATCTAAGATAAAAAAAAAAAAAGATCTGAAAGTGTTGATCTTCGATTCCGACAAGCCGTACGTACGAAATCTCGCACACGTTACCTTTCCTGTGACGAATACAGAGAGTCAGTGTCAGCAAAACCACCAGCAACCCAGCAACAGGCAGACCTGACAGTGCAAGATTGGGAGATAAACATAAAGAGAAAGCAGGAAAACACGCCGTGTAAAAGGGAGGGGGGAGAACAGAGAACAAAAAAGAAAAAAGAAGGGAAGGGAAGGGAGTGAAGAAGGAAATGGCACATAGGCAGAGGAAAGAAGAAGAAAAAAAAAAAAACGTAAAAAATCATTGTACACTGAGGTCTGCTTATCTAATTAAAAAAATTCAATAGGTGCCAAATTAAACACGGTCTATCCACAGGAACCAGCTTTTAGCTTTCCTGACCTTAATACACAAATTCATGTTTTTACCGATCCATAAGGCTGTGAATTTTTCGTCCTGGGGTTGATGTGATGAGAGCGCAGGGAAACTGCTGGTTGATGTGTACGGAGGAACCACAATCGAAGGCTTAGTGAAGGGCTGCTTGGATGGAGAAGTCGGCGTGGACATTGTGGTAATAGGAGGACTGTTTTTGGCTCTTGGGATCATGATCTCGACCGGGTCACACACCGTATCGGTTTTAGCAGTGCCTGAAAGGAGCGTACGCCTGCCCTGTAGCTCGCACCTGAAAACACAGCGTTTAAAGTGGGTGTGGGGAGGAAATGTCTTCTTAGATGTAATGAAAAAAAAAAAAAAGCAGAGCTTGGAAGAAAAAACAAAAACGTGCTGAATAAGTAATCGCTCCTGCTTTACCGATTCACAACTGATAAAATGTTAACTCTAGTTAAATCTAGCCGCAAGCTAGCTCTCGTTAGCTTATTCTAATGGTTAAAGCAATAGCCATGATCACTAACTAGCCAGCATCACATCATAAGGCTAAACTTAAAGCAGATACTAAGTGTGCTAGCAAGCTGCTTGTTAACCGAGCTTGCTAGCATGCTAGCTCGGGTTATGTAAAGCCTAATATTTATCATAGTGCCTGATGAAAATGTCTTCTTATACATACATGAAAAAATTAAAAAGTGAGGATCTTAATGAATGAATTAAAATGAATAGTTATTAATACTGAATAAATAATCTGGCAGCGAGCTAGCTCACATTAGCCTGTTATACGGTCTAAATCATTAGCCATGATAATGAATTAGCCAGACTCACTTGGTGGCTGGATTAAGTTTAGTCTAATGATGATATGCCGGCTAGTTAGTAATCATGACTATTGATTTAGACAGTAGAATAAAGCTAGCTTGGCTTACGTGATCTCTAAAGGTTTTTGTACTTAAATCCAAAATATAGCTAGCAAGAACGCAAACATGGACTGCAATATATCCACAACAAGTTGGAACCCAGCTAACAAGCTAGCAAACATTCATTTAACTGTATAGTATAGATTCATTATATCAGTAAAACCAGTTTGCTAACATTAGTTTTTTCTAGAGTACATAATAGTCTAGTTGGTTAGCATGGTAGCTATCAATGGGCTGATTATTAGGCGTTAGATGAAGACGCAGTGTGAAAACTGGTCCTGAATAAACAGTGTGTAATTATTTTATAGTTTTATTATTCACTTGGGAACCAAAGGCTGATTTATTAGTTTCATTGCGTGAGAAACAACGATGATTATTATGATCATTACCGAGTGTGTGGCTGGCACTTCCGAAAACTGGTTTCATTAGAGAACGTTCCTGGAGGACAGTGTATACACCTGACATTTTCTGTATACGTTCCTGCAAACACACAATTGCACAAACAATCGCAGTCAGCGTACAAGTCATGTGGAGAAGCAGGAAAATATTCAGCAGGAACTCTGGAGACTCCTCTTTTATGGTTTAAAACATTTTTACGACAGTAATTCAAGATCTTCTAAGCACATGGCTCCTCAATTACTGTCTTTAAACACTCACACACACACACACACACACACAGTGCTGGAACTACAATCCAAGCTACTCTCATAGAAAACGAACCAGCACCTTCTAACCAATAAAAATCGATCTCTCCAAAGCTCCATCGTATATTAATAATATTAACAATAATAATAATAATAATGAAGATAATATTAATAAATATAAACAAGTCGATGATATTGAACTTTCCCTCCTACCTGGTGATTTTGCTCCT
>JAAIIK010000109.1:3271684-3273290 GCA_014706435.1 Silurus glanis
CACACACACATATACGCATGTTTAATTATTTAACACTCTTTATAAGTTTTCTTTATTCTGACGTCACCTCCACTGTGGTTTTCTGCTGAACTGGACTCATGGGGCTTCTTACACAATGTGAGTCACACACTAGATGTTCAGGGTGAAGTTCAAGTGACTTCTCACGAAAAGAAAAAAGAAATAGAGGCAGACTCTAAAAACTGATATATAGAATTTCATACAGATGCAATAGGGCAGTTGTTTCCTATATACACAGCAGTGTGTGTGTGTGTGTGTGTGTGTGTGTGTGTCACAATATAACTTATATAGGAATAAAGCTTTGACTATTCCTGCTCATGTAGACACCTGTACTGTTCTCAGCTCTTCCTCTGATCTGTGTTCTGATTGGATTTTCCGGCAGGAGATTCAGGAGTCAGGAGTCTCAGAATCCCGTCACGGACTATCGATATGAATCATTCACTTCACCGCGATACTTCATTCTGCTCCACTGTAAAGAAAAGATGAAGAGAAAAACGATCCTACCTTCACTCTTGCAAGCGTCGTGACGAGCAGGAGAATGAAGAAGCCCCAACGGTATCCGACACTCATTTTTACCTTCTTTTCTTAATTTTTTAAAATTTTTTTGGTTAACACTAAAATATAAACGCGCGCTCACACCAACACCGAGACCCACGAAAGCGCGCTCACGGCGACGTAGGCGACATCGCATCGCAGTGCCCTGTATCGCCGTCCCCCTTTACACGAACGCGCTTTCTTGGTCTTTTTTTTTTTTTTTTTTTTTTTAAGTTTCGATCAAAAGAATCAGGAAACACGAGTCTCACTGTCACGTGTCTTATTACAAAACACTACGACACGAGGAATTCAATCATTTAACATACAAAGAAAGAATTAAATAATCAAACACTTGAACAAAAGAACAAATGATTAAATAACAACACCGACAAACCAACAAATAAATCATTAAATAGGTAAACAACAATACAAAACAAACAGGTGCATAATGCAACAGCTAAAAACGTAAACAAACAAGCGAACAAAGAAAGAATTCAACAATTAGCACTTGAACAAGCAAACAAACAATTAGTTAATTACATTATGAAATAATGAGACACCAACAAACAAACAAACAATTGAACAAACAAATATGAATCAATAATTAAAAGGATATATATTTGATCTAGTTTATTCAATTTTTTGTTTATTTTGTTCGAGCAGTTCAACATCAGTTTTTCGATCATACTCATGGTTTCCATGGCAACAAAGCGAAAGTGTAAAATTACATGTAACTTCTTTTACATTTCCACATGAACAAAATTACGGAAGGTTCTCCATTTTGATCATTTACAGTATTGGGCACTTACAATGGTCTCATTTCTACACTGAACAGTGAAGGTGAAGGGCCGTGCTCAGGAGCCCAGCAGGGGTCTGGGATCTGAACTCATGACCATCTGACTGCAAACGGCATAAAGCGTGAACAAATGAGTGGTGTGTGAGAACTCTGTGTGTGAATAATAGTGAACTAATAATAGTTTACCATTCCATTCTCTTGCACACACACACACACACACACACACACACACACACACACACACACACACACACACAC
>JAAIIK010000109.1:3277629-3297235 GCA_014706435.1 Silurus glanis
GTGTGTGTGTGTGTGTGTGTGTGTGTGTGTGTGTGTGTGTGTGTGTGATGGGGTGATGAAGGCACATCATATAAACACTATATAGTAACGAAAATCATACTTTGAAATATAGACTTTAAGATGTGAATATGTTTTGGCTCCCAGTGAGGGCTATGATTCCTGTACATGAGTCAGTGCAGAAATGCTGGCTATGGAACTACACATTTTCACTTCCCCAACGTGACTCTTGGAGTTTCGTTTCTTAAAACCGCAAAACCAGGACTTTTTTTTTTTTGTTCGTAAACTCGAGTTTGGTTTCTGATGAGGGAGATCCAACAGCCGAAGTGCATCCTAATAAATACACTTCATGAGAACAAAGGGAACAGAAGAAGAGGGTGTGGACAGATAAAACACCTTACGCTGAACTCTATCTATATATTTATCCACCCATCCATCTATCTATGTGTTAGTTTTCTCAACACGTCTCAGCACGGCTCCTGTAGCAGCTGCTCAGTTTCAGCCAATCGCATGCATTCATTTCAGAGTTTTGTCTGATCAGTGAACTGACGGTTCCTAAACAAAAGCTGATGACAGAAAGAGAACAGAAGGAGGAGCACGTGAGCTATGTCAAATCTGTTAAGTCAGAGGCTGACACGCATCGCCTCTCAGACAAACCTAAACTGCTTCCTCTCGTGTACATCCAGAAACAAATCGGTCACGTTTCTGAAGGTAAAGGCAACCCTTTAGTCAGTCGTGGTTAAATGCAAGTTTTAAGCAGTTGGACCTTCAGAAAATGTGATCTTTATCTTCCCTCACCGACAGTGTTGTTGATGCCGTCCGATTTCCCCACGTGCTCCATGGTGACCTTCTGATTTTTCCCTGGGAATGACCCCTGACCCTGACTTTGATCTCTGACGTCTGTGACGTCACTCACGGGTACCGGAGCGTCTGTGTTAGGGCCGACTCCGGGGAACACGGGCTGCTGTAAATGGCAAGAAGAAAAAAGCAGAAATGAGTACAAGTATGTGTGTGTGTGTGTGTGAGGTTAAAAAAAATTGTGATTATGTGCAAGAGTAAGCCAAAAATAAAAAAAAAGGAGGAGAAGGGTCACTCACGTATCTCCTGAACACCAGACCTAAAGAGACAACGAGAGAAGAACGATGAGCTTCTCCTCAGAGTGTCTGATTCTCATAAATGCACGCTGATTGATTTGTATATTGCATTGTCATAATAGTGAAAGTGCACTGCAGTACGCCTGAGAGCACGCCGAACGTGTTTACACGGTCCGGTGGTTTCTCAGGTTGTATAAAGCATTGGCCAGGATGTAATTATGAAACTCTATCGTTGTGAGCTTTAATGGGAAAGAGAGCACGTGAGTTCTGAGGCGATGTGGTTTACAGTAAAAAGGCAGATCGAGGGAGATTCCAGTACGAGGGCTGATCGTCTCACGTTCGGGTTTAATTTAGGCCGTAAAAGAAAGGTGTGAATGTTCACGACAGCTTTCTTGTGCTTGCTGCACTTTTTGTGCATCAAAATAGATTTTGCATTATGGGCTGCTATAAAAAAAGATCTCCACCGGTGCTGGTCAGAGCGAACGTGGGCATTAACGGAAAGTGTAAGACGCAAACGCACTGAGTGGGAAAAAAAAAAACACACCGACTAACTCATTTGCACGAGTCGGTGTGGGAAATCCACCAATGAACACATCCACATCAAACGCATGATAAGTAAACACAGAAGAAGCTCCTCTTATAGAAGAAGCACTTCTCCTAATTTCTTTGCTTTTCTAACTGTATTTCCTCCAAGTTTTTTCGGAGGATGGCTTTTCGACACGTGACCTAGTGAGTGACTACAGGGGTGTATTTACTTATAAAGACTTTATAATGCACCTTACAAAATGCCATGAATGTACACACGAGGTGGTGTCAAAAGGTTTCACGACTCGCTCTGTTTACAAGAAAGTACTTTATCTATGTTTAGTTTCCACACCATCACCTTCAAAATAGTCGACGTGCACAACAATACAGCTCCTAGTGTTCTTCTGGAACGTGTCCTGGTAGTCTTCTTTTCAAAACGTGTCAACGAGCGACCTTTGAGCTTCATCTTCAGGAAGAGGGCGAAGTCTGTAGGAGCCTAATCTGGCGAGTAGGGTGGGGTGCGGAACCGAGATGATGTGGATTGTTCTCCGACGATCATCATGCGCAAGTTGCTGAAAGGTTTCGACATTTTCGGGGGTTGGGCTCGTTCTTGATCTCGCCTCGTCTTCCAGTCATGATCTTCTGCTCGATCTTCGTTGAGGTGCGCATGAAACTCAAAACAGCTCGAAATGACTGGTTGCAGCGTCGCCGTATGTCAAACGTACCTGGAGTCAAACGTTTTAAATCGCAGACATACTTGATTTAATGGTATTTGTACAGCGATTGTTCACGATAGGATTCTCATACAGCAGCGGAAGTGGAAGTGGTAGGTTACTGAGTGAATCATTGGACTATGTATCTGAAGGTCATGAGTTCAAATCCCAGCCACACCAAGGAGCCACTCCTGGGCCCCTGAGCAAGGCCCTTAACCAATAGCTGCTCAGCTGTATGAATGAAAGAATGAAGCTTTATTGCCTAAAAGAAGAAGGTCACAACTGGAAAAACTTCCTGAGATGATGTGAAGAAGAAACCTTGAAAGAGAAGCCATGTTCACTTGTAGATGTTCAGTACAGTATGAGCAGATTCCTGGGATGAGCAAAGGACAGTCTTTCTGATTACAGCAGCAGGAACAAATCTACAGAATCAACAGCATCTCCTGGAGCACATGCATCCAGGATGAAACAAAGGAGCCAAAGGATCACATTTGAAGCTTCTTTCCTGCCTTTAACAAGGTACACAGTTTTGCTTGAACTGTGATTCCTGATATAGTTTTTGGCCATTCTAAATCCACGTGCATATGGATAATATGGACTGCGATAATAAGCTCCAATCTTCTGGAAAGGTTTCCCACCAGGAGTTTCAGGAGCATCCTGAGGAGATTTGTATTCGTTCTAAATTCTAAAAGGTCTTGAGTGAGATCAAGGACCGGTGTCCGGATGTCAAAGAGGCTCCAGTTGTAGTTCATTCCAAAGATGTTCAGTAGGTTTGAGGAGATCAGGGTTCTGTGCAGGACACTCGAGTTCTTCTACCTGGACTTTAAAACCAACCTGCATGGAGCTGGGTTTGTGCACAGGATTGTGCCTGGTCATCGTGCTGGAACAGTGTTTGGGCCTCGTAGTGACACTACAGCATACAGGAGATTCCAGGTCGCTTGTGTTACTCAAACGTTGTGGTGACAGTTTGATGAAGAACCATGTCTCCATCGTTGTTTCGCTAAATTGCCGATGATGATGATAATGAAGATGATAATGATGATGATGATGCGTATGGGCAAAACACCGCTTACATTCGAGTCACATGACCTCGTACATCACATGTTCGATCAGGACCTCGTGCTAATAAATTTCCGAACGTGTTTGTTGTTAGCGTGTGCAATGCATTGTGGGTACACACCTGCCTGCTCCAGCCTGCACTTGATAGCGCTGCTCTTGCACTTCAAGGACAGGCATAAGACCAGACACAGGGCTATGAGCAGCAGAAGAAAAAAGATCCAAGTGGTCTTTGAATTGGCATCAAATAGTAAAGCAGAGCCATCTGTTGGAGAAACAAAGAAATGCACTTTGCAATACCAAAAAAATGCAAAACTGTAGCTGTCGAATAATAGGAACAATATCATGTTACATACTTGTAGTCGGTGCTTGAAAAAAACCTGGAGAAGCTTCGGATCTGTCTGAATGGCTGGTAAGGAACTTGGGGTTAGACGACATGGGCCTCCAAGTTGTAGTGGTGTCCGTTCTGTCCTGCGGTGCAGTCGTGGGGTTTGTGGAAGGGATTCTGCACACACGGTCTTCAGTGGAAGAGCCGTTTGTAATCACCTGCTCCCCCCTAGAACATCTGACAGAGAGACGTATACACAGAGTAAGTGAGACGTAAGCAGAAGCTTTTTCACACATAGTAGGTGTTGGGGTTTTCACCTACAAAAGCCATCGTTCAGCTAAACCCACGTACCAACATCAGTAAAGTGTTTTGATTGCTTTGCTTTGGGTTGCAAGATATGATCTTGTACCCCGTCTAAGTGTAACGTCCCATGTAATATCGGCTCAGCTATGTTTCAGGCGTCTATATATTTACAGATGTTTTTTTACAGTACATGAAGTACAGAGCAGGAGAAAAACCCCACGTGCCACGATTTTCATCTCAGAACGGTGTCAAGTAATGAGAAACGTTTTCGACGCTACAATGAAATATCGGTTGAAGTTTCCTCCACCTGTAATGTTTAAAGGTTTCATTTTTATGCTTCGGGAAACTTTAAGGTGGAAGAAAAGCAACTCGCTATTTTTCCCTTCATCATATCACGTCTGAAATATCATGAGGTGAAGAAAAGCTTACGAAAATGTCTGAGGTATAACGAATCATCGTGAGAATAACAGTTGGGCCTGAGTGAGAAACTCGTCTCCCGACAGATCTGAACCGAAACCGGGGTAATTAGATGCGTCATATATGCGAATGACTCGACACGTTTTGGAAAAACACTCCTTATACGCGGGCTATTCTTCATTAAAGCTAGAATACGCTTAAATGCAACAATTTCTCCCACTTGTTCCAGCGCTCATCCCTGTTTCTGGAATATATTTGATTTATTTATTATTTATTTATTTACATGGTCCTATCACCCCATATTTGGTCCCGTTGTACGTTCTTCCTGCGTTCCTACAAGTTTCTTGAACTCTTCATCTTTCCAAACCCACCGCCATCCTGTGAGCCCCAAGGACTTCATATTGCCTGCTCACGTGTAAACAAGGCGAATTATCTTCTTTTCAACATCTGGACAGCTGCACGCCATCGCTCTCGGCACTGAAACCAGCTCGGAGTAACTATGTAAATGTACAAGCACACGAGTCCGGAAAAAACGAGAGCGAAAGAAAGAGAGGGAGAGATAGCAGGAAGAAAACAAGGAAAACCAACTAGAAAACCCCAAAGCCTGATACTGAAAAAGGCCAGAACATGAGAGAAATAGAGAGAATGAGAAAGAGTGCAAACGAGAAAGGGAGAGAATTGTTTCAGTTCAGCACAAGGCTCAGCACGCAGAGGGTGTGTTATTCACCGGGTGTTCCCATAACGAGTGCTGAAAAAATGCACGCAGGGAATCTCCGGGAATTTCAGAGCTTGTGGGTGGATGTGGTGACGGTTTTTAATCCGTGTTTACATGCACTACAATATCAAATATTCTCCTGATTCTCCTCACATCATATCAACAGAAGTTCTGACCCGGATCGGATGACGGGACTTACTCTTGGAACTTCTGGCAGGAGCTGTTCAGATTGGGCGTGCTGGTGAAGCCATTGGTGCAGGGAAGGCAGTCCTTCCTGCAGGTGTTACTCACTGGACTAGGGCAGAAGTAACCCATCTCACACAGGCAGTGACGGTTACTTGTTTTTGTACAGGCGGCTACTTCGATTAGGTGTTTGTTCCCTGCACACACACACACACACACACACACACACACACAAAATGAGTCCACGAACACACACCAAATCTCAAAACATTGTTGGCACGTTCCACGATCTTACCAGTGCAAGATGTCGTGCATGGAGAACACGTGGGTATCCCGTTCCTCGTAAACATGTAATGTCCAACAGCACATTCCAAGACCCCTCCTGCGTGTGAAGAACAAAAACGTGTACAACGGTTGAATAATTTCTGTCCTGGAAGGAGTCTCCAGTTTCAGTCCTGTCGGAACGCTCATACGTTTTTAGTCTTTGGTCAAATCAAATCAAAATCAAATCAAATTTTATTCATCACATACACATACATACAGGGTACGACATGTAGTGAAATGCTTTATACGATGGTCCGGCATGAGGGAATAGGATGGGGGAAAAGAAAAGAAGGCAGATAAATAAGAATAAGGTATAAGAAAAACTATATAAAATAAAATATAGACTATGTCTCCCGGCTGGCCTGGGAACGCCTCGGTGTCCCCCCGGAAGAGCTGGAAGAAGTGTCTAGGGAGAGGGAAGTCTGGGCATCTCTGCTTAGACTGCTGCCCCCGCGACCCGGCCTCGGATAAGCGGGAGAAGATGGTATGGTATATAAAATAAAATAAAAATAAATAAAATAAAATAAAAGAATATAAGGTATAAAGATATATAAAAAGATAATTGTATGAAACAAATATACATATAAACAGTAAACAATGTGTAGTAAAAATGTAAACAATAGACAATTTGTGGTGGGTTGTCCATAAAGTGTCCTAAGGAGTTAGGTCTAAAACTCAATCGGATAAAACGTCTCGTGTTAAAGCGGGAAGGACGACTGACGATGTCTGGTTATCTGATTTTCTGTCTGAATTGATGAAACAATGGCTGTTACATGGGAGGAATAAAAAAAAAAAAAAAAAAGCGCCACGTCATCAGGAGATTAGAAGAGAGCATTTAACACCTTTACTGCTTTAATCCCCTGCTTAGCTTTAGCTCGGTCGTCATAACATAACTAGCCACGAGGCTGCCACCAGCACTGCATGATGACTGTACGAACAGTTCAGAAATGACTAGCAAAACTTTTCTTTTTCAAGAAACACTAACGGCCAGCTCAAAAAGCCAACGCTGACAGAAACAACGAGCATCTTCTTCTGTCACATGGAAGTCCGCCGGTAAACAAGATGAGTAGTAACAGATTTTACAGATTAGCATGAAATGCTTCTGACTCAGTGTGTGTGTGTGTGTGTGTGTGGATAGATAGATAGATACACATACACACATACACACCCATTCTAAGTATATACATCTATTTAGAGATTGTGTATGTATGTGTATATATATATACTGTACACACACACACACAAACACACACACACACACACATTGACCTCTTGGTCATTTAGAAGGAAAGCTTTTGTCCTGGGTTTATATATTAACCTCTGAGCTGAGAGAAAATGAGTAAACGGGTGAGTGTTTAAACGCCCTGCTCCCTTCACACGTACGATTCTTTTTTGAAAGGTTCGCTCAGATGGTGCTTCTGATAAACTATTTGCACATGTCCTTGTCTTTAATAGGATTATGTTGCGTGTTTGTGTGCCAAAAACAGCCGTGTCAAGGTCGGGTCGTTTTCCATAAAGGGCCTGTGTTTACACGCTGTTGCGCGTAATGTTTCCTCTAATTTGCACAATACCGAAAGAGCCGAGTGGATCGAGTAGACAACAACACGACATTCGCCCACTTTAACGAGAAATACGGGACCTCTGCTTTGGATGTGACTTGAGCCGTGTTTAGAGGGCGACCTTGACTTCCAGGCCGCTTCTGTGGAAAAGCAAACTCCTTTATTTAATTATGACGTAACCAGGATTTGCTTTGTTTGTGGCATAATGAAAGCGCAGAGTCGTTTATCATGATGGCAAAAAAAAAAAAATCACACTGATTTATTTTGGAAAGCCTACCTGGTCTGCTGGTTGATGGAGAAGGGGCTGAATATGCTGGAGGTACCTGGAAAAAGATGAAGAAGAAGAAGAAGGAAAAAAAAGAAGAGGTGGAGAATGAGGGAGACGATAAAGAAGAAGCAGAAGAGAAAAGGAGATGAGAAGTTAATTGCCAGTTAGCTCATCTGTAATGCACTTTGACTCATTCTGACTCATTGTTGATTAGAAAAGTAGTAAGACATATACCAAAAGGCTTTAGTTAGTTTTCAGGGGGAAATTTTCAGGTCATGTTGTCACTAACATCAAGCCTTTACAAGCAACAAGCAACGAGCAACACCCCCCCCCCCCCCCAACACAACACACAAAAAACTAAAAAAAAACACACACAAAACCATAATGAAACTATATAAATTTCAATTCCTGGCAAGACTCCAGCACCGCCAAACCGCACGCATTTATGAATTAACGACGGCAGGAAATGTCTTGATCCCCACACAGAGCTGCTGATATAAAGAGCTTTTGGTGAACTTTCATCTCTTTCTCTCCGCTCTTCATGCAGGAGAGCTTTCATAAAAGCGTATCACTGTGACATTAACGTTGACGTGAGAAGATGTAGAGAAGTTCGGGGAAGATCTGTGGGCTGATCAGTCATGACCCAAACCACACTTACGAAATATATATCTGGAATGCAAAGAGCTGACACTTGCCATGATCTCATAAGGCTCATAAATGGCCATGTGAGTACATTTCAGTGAAGTGTGTGTGTGTGTGTGTGTGTGTGTGTGTGTGTGTGTGTGTATGTGTGTGTACCGTGAAACCGTCCCCCCGCCAAAAGGTCCACCTTCTATCAATGATGCTAATCAGTTCTAGACTATCTGACAGTAGATCACACACTCATGCTATGTGGTCAGATGAAAGAGCAGAGTGAAATGAATGTCAATCCTACCAGTAAGTGTGAATTTGCACAGTCACATATGCACATGCTCTGAAATGCCTGGAAATTCTTTGATGCTTTAGAGTAACCTACATACTCTGAACTCTGACAAAAATAATGGATGACGTGGACCTCAAAAAAATCAGTTCAGGTTTTTCAGAGAATCTGAGAAGCCCGCAGCAGCCTGAGCACCAATTCGACTTAAATCTGAGCACATCTGGTCCAAACATCAGCTTTATACAAGTCAATCAGCAGGAAAAAAAAAAAAAAGATGATGCTCCTCATCTTTGCTGTCATCAGAGTAACAAGATTAAGATGCATGCACACACACACACACACACACACACACACACACACATATAGATAGATAGATAGATAGATAGATAGATAGATAGATAGATAGATAGATAGATAGATAGTTCTCATATCATTCATTAGCATCCCAGATGTTATTTAGAGCATCACATCACTTCTCCTCTCCTTCTCTCTCTCTCTTCTAAACTTTTTTTGTTCTGGGAAAAAAAAACTAAACAAAACAAAAACGACAAAACAAAACAAAAACCCCAGTAGGATTCAGATCTTACCATATGGATCAAGACAGAAAGCAGCAGCCATGGCCATGTCTTCATGATGAGCAGGGATGATTCCGCAGCTTCATGAAAAAGAGATCCTCTCCGACTGAGCAGAAAAAAAAAAAAACCCGCATCTGTTCGAAGTTTGCGCCTATAAAGCGCTGTGACGTGACGCACGCGCACGAAAGCGCAAACGCACAACTCGGAAACACACAACACACACACACACACACTCAGCAGAATGCAGGGAGAGAAGATCAAACAACTATTTGATGTGGGACTTCATTTGTTTATCTATTTTTTTTTTGAAGGCATTTCATTATGACCTGATGTAAACGCGCATTTCACATAAATCCACTTTCACTTTAATTCAAAATTCAGTTGTATTTATGGAGCGCTTTTAACAAGGCATATTGTCCCAAAGCAGCTTTGGAGAGATGTATACAAATAAAAATAAATTGTAAATTAAAAAAAATAATAAAATTTTTATAAAATAATGTATAATTCTTCTTTCCTTCACCTCACTTACCGCTGGCTCAAGAAGAAACCTTGAGAGGAACCCAACTCCAAAAGAGAACCCATCCTCATCTTGCCCACCGAATGTCCATCCATCACAGTTCCATCATCTGCTGTGTTCCTGAGACTTTTTATATTAATTCCAGTCCAAATCTGGTCTCAAAGTTCTTGAATTGCTCAATCACTTCATGATCTTTAGGCTGTTGATGTGAAACCATCCCCCTTCTGCACCAAGTGTCTCCAAATGAAGAGAACTCCGTCCAGGGGGTAGGGATGGATCGTGCAAGATCCGATAAGAAGAAAAAGGATGGAAACTTTGGTCACTGGTATATCAGGAGCAGAGATAGAGATGTGATTGGTGACAAGAAGAGAGCAGGATTGTTCTCACTGCTCCATAAATGTTGTGAGACACTTAAAACTGCATTTCACACTTTTGCACACACCTTTACCTCACGCTCTCTAATACACGACTCATAGGCCCTCGAAAACCCCCCCATACGCTTTTGTACAGTAGTGTGTGTGTGCAGGTGTGAAAGATGCTGTGAAGGGGGAACGTGGGAAAACAGAAGAGAAATTCAAATCGAATCAGTGTTTGACAAGCGTTCGGCTTTTGCACACAAACTCAGGGATTTTGTAGAATCAGAGTCAGATGTCTGATTAACCAGTGCAAGTGAGACCGAGCAGGTGATATTGATCATTAGTTTAATATGTAAACTGAAACACAGTCATGAACTGAAACTTTAAACCATGTGAGAAACAACCAAACTCTGCTTCATGTCCCAGGTCTAGCCAGAGTGGTCTTCATGGAAGAATTGTGAAGAAAAAGCCAAAACCTCTGACATGGATACAAGGCCAAGAGTCTCAACTATGCTCAGAAACACACAGACTGGAGAACAATTCAAGCAGGTTCTTTGGGTTGATGAGTCTGAAATACTTGGCTGTAGCAGAAACGCTGGAGAGCGGTACAGTAATGAACGAGGCATGATGGAGGTTTCCTGCAAGTGCACAGCTGCGATTCTGCAAATGGTGTTGGAGATTTGGCCATGAATGGTGTCCTCAGTGATGAGAAATACAGGCATATACTTATCCATCATGCAGAACCATCAGGGAGGCGTCTGTGATAGTGATAGTGATAGTTTTGATATTAACTCCATCGAAGTAAATCCCTGAGAAAGAAGGATTTGAGGAGCGTACGTACACAGAAGATATGCGATTAGTTCTCCAAGATGTTTGGAACGACCTACCAGCTGAAGCCCTTCAAAAACTGCGTGCAAATGTAGCTAGAAGAACTGATGGTGTTCTGCAGGGGAAAAACTGGTCACGCTAAATTCTGATTAGATTTGGATGATTTCTGTTCACTGATGTTCACTGATGTTTCTGAGCATGTTCAAATGTTTACACGCTACTCAACACATCCACCTTCATCCACACTTTTCCTCTCTCTTATATACTCGTACACTGTGGTACACTCTCAAGCTTTCTGATTCATACATCATTATACACCCTCATAAACCCATAAACCCCCTCTCATGCACTTTCATTTCGAGATTTGCTACCTCAGCACTTTTAGTAAAGCAAGGAGATAAAACTCAAAGCAATAACACACAATTCTCTGTCTCTCACACACACTCAGAATACAAGCGATACCTCAACCAGTAATGATTAGTCACCTACTCACTTTTACCCTCAGCGTTGAACATGCTTTTATGCAAAATATATATATATATAAATAAAATACGCCTTCCATAGAAATCCACCCCAAGTCAAAACCATTAATACACAATTTGACTGAGACTCTCAGCAAACCTTGACTAACTGTTGACTCCGTTAACAAGAAAGTACTGTTTCAGTTTACACGCTATGAGCTTCAAAATAGTCCCCTTGCACAGCACAGCAATACAGCGCTCTTCAGCGTTCTTCTGGAACGTGTTCTGGAAGTCGTCTTTTTGTTGAAGCGCGAGTTTCACGTGGAATTTCACGTTCGCTCTTTATTTTAACTGGTGATGAAAGCGCGGACGTGGTAACGCGCGTGGTCGGAACAGCACCTCCAAACTTAGTCTCCAGACTTTTTAATATCACCTCATACGGCTGAAAATACCGTCATATTTACGCCGGATGTCCTCGTCCACTTATCTCAGGCGGTTGAGTTTTAAGGGCCTTGTTGGTGCTGCTGGGATTTGAACCCGTCAACTTTTGATCAGAAGTTCGCCATTTTATCCACTGGAGATACCACCTCCCACCCAGAAGGCATTCAAAGGACATACTGCTGGGAAAGAATATGCGTGTGGTATTGATCACTGTAGAAGCTACTGGGCAGCTTTAAATATATCTATTAAAAATACACACCAGATCTTCTTCTCTCAATGTGCACAGCAATATTTATTAGACCAAGGATCTCCTGGTTGTGCTTAACAGACTCTATTCAGCCTTCATTTACATGAGCATGTTTACGAATAAAGGAAAGGTAGGATTTATTTCCCGTTCAGACCCTGGAGAATGCATAATGCATTATTCTGCACAATTTTGCTCGTTTTTTTTTGGTTGTTGTTGTTTTGGGGGGTTTTTTCCCCGCTAGCCCACACTTGTAGTTACGGTCGAATGCAGACTTTGCATCTCTTAAGGGTTTTTTTTCGGTTAGAGGG
The DNA here is from genome assembly GCA_014706435.1 of Silurus glanis. NCBI lineage: Eukaryota > Metazoa > Chordata > Actinopteri > Siluriformes > Siluridae > Silurus > Silurus glanis. The sequence continues at coordinate 3,289,764 of JAAIIK010000109.1, forward strand.
GGGGAGACCTTGTTGGCCTTAGTTTTAAAAATAACAAAATATCAGATGGCAAAACTTCACTCCAAGAATCAATGGAAAAAAAAAAAAGAAGATTGCATCACTTTAGGAGCAAATAAAGAGAAACTCATTAAGCGAGATCATTGTCTTCACGCGCTATTTTTAATTGACATCTTGGCCTGAAAACTCCAGCTGACACCTTCGCTGTGGTCAGGCACTCACAGTGATGAGCAGCTGACAGTATCAGCTACAATGTGAGAAAAAACAAACAAACATATACATATATATATAGTCACAATTAAATAGTGTTTCATTCACACACTGATGTGGCTTGTAAATGACCAACTGGCACTACGGTTTTTATATTGATTATTTTGTTACTCCATCACAAAATAAAAACCGTAGTGCCTGAGGGGACGCCCCATCTCGTTACACCCCCCCCCCCCACCACCACTAGCAATCACACAATCAACCCACAAAAAAGGGGCTTTCGTTACTTTCTCACCGTTCGCCTTTACAATACGAGTTCATCTACAGTGTGCGCCACACCTTCTGCTCTGACCTTTTTTTCTTATCAGGTGCGTTTTGCTTTTTTGAGATGAAACTAGAGCGGAAACGAGATAAAGGGCCGTGTGATTTTTTAAAAATTTATTTAACAGATCAAAGGCTTCTGATGATATCTTTTCCTGGAGAAGAAAAAGAAAAAACAAAAAAAAAAAGACGGACGTCAGCTTGCAAAGTAAGAACAAAAAGGGACGATGAAGTTGTAAGTGTGGCTGATGTGGTGACAAAAAAAATTCAATTCTGGACTGGTGTTAACTCAATACCAACAGCTCTAAGAGTCGTCATGACTTTCACAGAAATAGATTACACGGAGGTGGGCTCGTGCGAACGACGCTCCTGTCTGACAAGAAATGCGTATAAAAAAAAAATGTATTATTTAATGTATAAAAAAAGAAAACGTCTCCACTGAAGTAAGTTCTGCTACAAAGATGTTCATAAAGTGTTGCACAAATATAGCACGGTATTTAATGTAACCCTTCACTTCAAGCACTGCTTTATATTTTAGCCCTTAAAAGACTTTTTCCTCCAGTGTTAGTAATATTTATGAAATAATGAGCCTGTTCTGAACTCCAGCATCTGTAACATGCTCAGACCAGCATGATTAGGATCATCTGGAGTTCCTCTGAAAAGCATCACCTGCATCTGTATGATCTGTGTGACCAGAATTTCGCCTGAAATCAGCATTCAGTGGCACAGTCGGTAAAATGCTCAGCAGGAGCTCATGTTCGGTTTTCTCCTGGTAGCGGCGAGACGCTGGATCTGATATTGCGCCAGACGAGAAATGTCTAAAAGCTGATCGGAGAGCTGGCGTCCTGACGCCCTGGACCCTGAGCGATCCTGTAAATGGGGCGTATCACAAAAAAACAAAACATAGCAATAATCTCTAAAACTGAAGAGGAAAGATCTGAAGAAAATAAAAAAGGTCAAAGGGTTTGGAACATGAATAAAGAGATCAGATGATAAGGTTCACCATTCCTACACAACACAGGAAATCCCAGTGTTTAAATGTCAGAGTGTTATAGCTAGAAGACAAAAGACTACAGAGATGCACAAAGACATTATCAGCAGAAGCCCTGAAAGGAAACATCCTCATGGATCAGACTTGTTCGTCTGGAACGCCCACTTGATCAGATTGAGATCTGAGGAATTTGGATGCCGACGACTTGAACCTTAAATGTTCCACAAACGGTTCCTGAACAGTGTGGATGTGCAGAAAGCATCATCTTGCTGAAAGAGTACAGAGGCTTTAGGGAACACAGTGGCCATGAAAGGGTGTAACTGAAGGGGGTCTGTAATAACGTTTAGGTCATCAAACATCCACGTAACATCCACGTAAACACCAGGACCCATGGTTTCCCAGCAGAACATCACCCAGAGCGTCACACTGCCTCTACCAGCTCGCATTCCTCCTATAGTGCATCCTGGTGCCATTCATTCTCAGGTAAACCCTGCAAAAGGTCATTCATCAGACCAGGCCACCTTCTGCTGCATGGTCCCAGTTCTGACGCTCGCATGCCTATTGTAGGAGTTTCCAGAGGTGTAAATAAAAAGTGTTTACAAGAAAGTGCTTTGTATTATTTACGTTTACATGCTATCTCCTTCAAAATAGGACTCCCAGCGTTCCTGCCACTTGTATGTGAAGTCTTCTTGTCGAAGCGTATTAAGCTCCTTAATGCTGGATCTCCGCATCGGTGTCAAAACCGCGAGCCGGATCGGGCGAGTGAGATCTGGCACACTGACTTATAAAGGTCGGTGCTCCCTGTGACTGTGAGTGCAGCCTTGTGCTGCCATCTGTTGGCGTGGTACCGCTCTGGAGTTCTGGTATCGGAATGACAAGACACGCTGTATTTTTTTGGGGCGCACGAATGACTATTGGTTTCGTGACTGTCATTCTGTAATTAATAAAAAAAAAACATCACATCACATCACATTATCAACTTGTGCTGTTAATATCATGAACAGCAGCTACGCTAATTCCTCTCCACTGCTTCTCTTTCTCTCCCCATCCCGAGGCTTTCTGAGGTTTGGCCAGCTCCAGTCACGTCCCACCTCGTGAAGATTATAGACCTATGGGTGATCATGGAGAAGGGGATGCCGAACTCGCAAACATCCCGAACCATCTACAGACGTATGAGTGCCAATTGGATCCCACTACATGTGTGGCATTGGACCTCCTGGAGTGTTTAAAGGCTCTGGCATGGAGAAGCTGATGCTGGATCTATGATGATCACAAATGTTGAGCTCAGTAGCTCCTACTTTTATACCAAAGACTGTAGAAAGAACATTTACTTATAATCTTATACTCCAGTACTCATGTTAGTTCTCACTCTCCAGTGTTCTGTATTGTTGAAAGATTTATGATCAAACTCTTGATGTCACCCAAATGAGGATGGGTTCCCCTTTTGAGTCTGGTTCCTCTCAAGGTTTCTTCCTCATAACATCTAAGGGAGTTTTTCCTTGCCACTGTCGCCACGGCTGCTCATCAGGGATAAATACACATCGTTCACCTTCACTGTTGATTTCTGTAAAGCTGCTTTGAGACAATGTCTGTTGTGAAAAGCGCTATAGAAATAAACTTGACTTGACTTGACTTGAATCAGATTTCTTCATTTCTGCTAGTGGTTTACCACCAAATTCCTCCGTACCATGTAATGAATCAAGGTTCCCCCGGGCGAAACAGGGCTAAAACCAGTTAGCATCATGTGCCCTGTACTGACAACCTGATAACCATTAGCCTCTCATATGGATAGGGACCATAACACCACCTGAGGGGAAACAGTTCAGGGCAATTCCATGCAAATGTCCCCTTTACCATGGAAACAACGTCAATACATTTCAACTGTAACTGAAATTTTACACTTACATCAATAAAGTTTAACCGCACTGTACAGATGTGACATTTACATGTGCTATTATAGTCATTTATTTATAGAATCAGTCAAAACATCTTCCCCTTCAGTAGGTTTTGCTTCATTCTTATTATTTTTTTTAAATGTACATTAATACTGAAGACGTCCAATTTATGAAAAAACACGTCTGGAATTATGTAGTGAACAAATATGTGTTTAATATACCAGAATATCTTTAATATTTATGATGACAGCTTTGCACACTCTTGGGATTCTCTCAAACAGCCTCATGAGGTGGTCACCTAGAATATCTTTCCTGAAGAGTTCCCAGAGGTGTTAAGTGCTTGTTGGCTGCTTTTCCTTCACTCTCCGGTCCAACTCATACCAATCCGTCTCAACTGGATTTAAATGGGGTGATTGTGGAGGCCAGGTCATCTGATGCAGCACTCCATCACTCTCCTATTTAAACGAATAGCTACAGAAGCTAGAGGTGTGTTTGGGGTCATTTGTCCAGTTGGAAAACAAATGATGGTTCCACAAAGTGCAAACCAGATGAGATGGCATGTCGCTGCAAAATGCTGTGGGAGCCATGCTGGTTATGTTTGTTCTTAATTTAGACTCAATCGACAACAATGTCACCATCAAAGCACCTCCACACCATCACACCTCCTCCTTCATTCTTCTCATTGGCAAACACACATTCAGGAACCGTCCGTTCTCCCTCTGTATATTTAAAATTGACAGCAGTTCCAAGGTAAAAATCTGAAAGGTCGACCAATCTGACCAAAAGACAGTTTTCCACTAATTCAATGTCCATTCCTGGTGTTTCTTGGCCCAAGCACATTGGTTTTTCTTCAGAAGAAATGGTTTCTTCTTTGCCACAATTTGACTATTTTACTTCCGACTCACACTGTTCGGAGGAGATGTTGAAATATGTCTATCACTCGCGCTCTAAGAAACATGTAAGTAATTCGGTGGTTTCTGAGGCTGGTAATTCTGATAAATTGTGATATCCTCTGCAGTAGAGGTAGCTCTTGGTCTTTCTTTCTGAGAACCTGTTTCATCATTGCGTTTTGATGGGTTTTAGAGACTGCATATGGGAATATGTTTAAGGTTTTTGAGATTTTTCGGACTGACTGACCTTCATTTATTCCAGTACTGATGGATCGTTACGCTTTGCTTAGCTGAATGTTTCCTGCCGCAATATGGACTTGTACAGTAGTAACACTGTAGTAACACTAAAACTGCTATTGACTGTGTACTCACCCTTTTCTTCTGCACAAGACAACTGATGGTCTAAAGCACATTAAGAAGGCAAACAATATCACAAAGGACAAAACCATTAAAAACCATTCCAGGTGATGACCTCGTGAATCTGATGAGAGAATGCCAGTCAAACTCGCATTAAAGCTAAAGGGAGCTGCTTTTATAGGCGTTTTTTTGTTGTTGTTTAGTACATAATTCCATACTTGTTCTTTTATAGTTTGGATACCTTCAGTATTAATGTACAATGTAGAAAAATAATAAAAAATAATAACCATTGAAGGAGAAGGTGTGTCCAAACGTTTGACTGGTACTGTATCTTAATGCTGCTTTTGTGAATGAATGATTTTTCGCTGATTATTCACCTCTCTTCAGTACGTGACATCTCTCCAAATCACATGACCAGCTTTGCACATGGCGTCAGTAGTAGTTAAAATGACACATCCATACTGCTGGAATTACCCGTGGGGCGGCTGGGCAGCAGTCAAAACAATGTCGATGAAGAGTGATCATTTATTCATTCAGGAAGAAAAGGATAGAGAATGGAAATTGTGTGTCTGTGTGGTGGTGGTGATGTCATCCATGTTAGATGTAGCCAAGGTAACGCACCAGTAGAGTGTGTTTGTTGTTTTAAGACTGTATTACTGCTAATGGATGGGTGGAAGAATATAAAGAGCCTGTTAAAACTTTTGAAAACACCAAGTTTTCATGGTTTTTGAGACACATGCATGGTCCTTCTGGACATTTCTAGATTTGTTTAGTCAAAATACATCTTCGTAACATGACATTACCGAGGTTTAGTGCATAGAAACAAAAGGAACACGCACATGTCCCTCAAAAACCATAAAAGACTCGGAGTTTCCACACTTTTCACCGTTACTGTATGCATGAGTTGGTATTGTTGGATGGATGGATGGATGATAGACAGAGTGATGGATAGATGAAAAAAAAGTGAGTGGATGGAAAACAGATGGATGGACAGATAGACAGATGGATGGATGAGTGGTCGGGGAAGATGGTTGGATAGATAGATAGATAGATAGATAGATGGGTGACTGGATGGTGGATGAATGGGTGGAAGAGCATTTGATGGACAGCTGATTTATAAATGAGTGGAACTTTAAATTCTCACCAGCGGGGCTGAAGGCACCGTTTCTGGATTTGGCCTGATCTCCATGGAGCTTCTCAAATCTAGGCTGCTCATCTCGGATCCTGCTCCCATCGAGATGTTTGTCCATCCGGACAGACAGTGCTGCACGAGGAACCAACACAATGCTCAAAAAACAAGTGCGTTCCTCAATACTGATCCAGACATTTTCTCTTTTCACTTTTATATAGATATAAAAAAAAAAAAACCTCACGGAGGGTAAACCGAGACTGTCTGATGGATCGAAGCTGCATCGGCGGTGCGCTTTGTACCGATAAGCGGGCAGAAGTGTCGAGCGAGGAATGCTGACCCTGTCAGAAACACCAGCATAACTTTAATGGCCACTAATGAAAGAAAACACAAACTTCTCCTTGGTCACATCCGCACCTGATAAACGCAGGCTCCTTCTCTCTGTGTGGATGCTTCTCTTTGGGCGTCTTGCAAACGGGACACGCGGCTTGAGCATCCAGAGGAGTCGCGAAAAGCCGATTATTGATTCGGTAGCAGAACGTACCTAAAAAAAAAGATAATCAGATCATTAACGTGGTCGAGAACGTACTGTTGAAATAGCGTCATATGCCAACAGAAAGAACCATACATTGGTGAGTGTCTGGAGTTTGCTCGTGGTTAGTCACGCCGTCTTCTAGAGGCGTGTCCAGGAGGCCAACAGGAAGCCTGTCAACACCAAATGCACAAAACAAAGATTCAGGTGACTCTGGGGATTCACCTAGTGGATTTTGTAAATCTACAAGTTTGCCAATCTGGGCCTTTAACAAACAAACAAAAAAGAAATCTCAGAAACACGGAACAAAAAACAGAAGTTGATGTACAACTGTGAGGCATGTGAGGAGAATAAAATCTAACATGAATAAATAAATAAAGGGCTGCGACAACTAATCGGGAATGAGAACCAATGCTGTTATCTAGATCAGGGTTATCGTGACGGTAAGAGAACACAGCTGCTTGCGATATGGCAGAGAGAACAGGGTCAACCGGCAGCAGGAACAAGTGTGTGTCCCAAGTCACGGCAGAAGACGAAACATCGGCACCGTAGGCAAAAACTGTAAAACCCTCATCGTGTGAAACTGGTGCAGTTTAATAAAGTGCTATTGTGTGAACTGTCTGTTTTTCCAGCTTCATCAGTCTCACTGGATCTGTTCTTCATCCTTGATGCATATCATCCGATCCTTGATGCATATCACCTTGATGCGATCCTTGATGCATATCATCCGCAAACATCATAGTCCACGGAGACTCCTGTCTGACCTCATCCTTCAACCTGTCCATCACCACTGCAAACAGGAAAGGGCTCAGAGGCGATCCTTGATGCAGTCCAACCTCCACCTTAAACCAGTCTGTCATTTCTACTGCACACTTCACTGCTGTCACACTGTCCTTATACATGTCCTGCACCACCCTCACATACTTCTCTAACACACCAGACTTCCTCATACAATAACACAACTCCTCTATCCACCCTGTTCTGCACATCTCCCTTATTTTTAAAAACCGGCACCAGCAAACTCCTTCTCCATTCCTCAGGCATCCTCATCGATTAATTGAAAAAAATGTTCGTTAGTTGCAGCCCCGATACATCAAATATATACACACACACACACACACACACACACACACACACACACACACACACA
>JAAIIK010000109.1:3315687-3334892 GCA_014706435.1 Silurus glanis
GTGTGTGTGTGTGTGTGTGTGTGTGTGTGTGTGTGTGTGTGTGTGTTTTGATGGACTAAGTGATGTGAACAGCTGGGCTATGAAACGTCGCGGTTCCGCATGGCTGCTGATCACCTGGCCCCGGTCTCACACCTCCATCTCCTGCTTCATCTCATATCCCTTAATTACAGCAGTTAATCAGAGTGGAAATGAGCCTCGGCACGGTGCCATTTCAATCTGAAACCCGGAGTCCGAGTCAGGCGTCCACCCCACATCAAAACCGCACCCGGTCCAGGTTTATGAGGGCAATACAGATTAACCTAGAGCCGCACAATCGCCCTAGAGGTGAACAAAGTCATCATCATGGGCGAAGTGCGCAGGATTCTCCTTTTCAGACGTAATGAAGTCGGCTTTACTGCAGTGTGAGAACGACTTTGCAGTGTTTTAGTGCTCTGTACATATTACACAAATTACACACGGACGGGAGGCACTTATGACTTGTTATCACACTGGGGCTCAACCAGAATCCCTCCCTCCCTCTCTCTCTCCCTCTCTCTCTCTCTCTCCATCACACCATCTTTCCCTCACTTTCTGCTCCCTCCCTCAGAGGAACACACAGTCCCACAGGCATCCAAGCCGTCTGCATGCTGCTTCATTTCTCCACACACCAGCTCTGGGTGAAAACCTAGAAGGGGTGTTGGAGAAATTGAAAGGCGTCCAGAGAGGGTCGGGCAAAAAAAAAAAAAAAAAATACAGAGGTAAGAAAGAAACGCTTCTGATTTCAGTTTACAAAATCTCTTGCGGGGGTTCTTGGGGAGCTGAAGTAGATGTGATTTGTCGTCATGCTGAAGGGTATCGTGGTGCTCAAATGGAATAACCTGTTACTTATACTACTCAGGAGAGGATTCTCTCTCTCTCTCTCTCTCTCTCTCTCTCTCTCTCGCCTTCTCGTATTAAAAATATTGCATTAATAATATATTTAACAAAACGATTGCATAATGAACTGAAACACGCGATGCATGTTTTTTTTTTTTATGTTTTTTAGTTTAGATTATTCGTGTCTGTCGTATACGTTTACTATGTAATCGATTGATGACGGAGTGATGCTATTTTTAAACCTCATGTGAAACCTCAATATTAAATATTTTCCACACATTTATTTGACCTTCACATTCAGCTTTGAGTATTTTAGCTTTGATGTACTCCAACATCGGTCACCATCGAGCTCTCCTGTAGAACCTGCAGACAGCACACACTCTTGTGTAGAACTTTAGAACCTGTAAACTCTTATACAAACATGTTTCCTTGTACAGAACACGTAGAACTCTTATATGCTGCTGTTCCAGTAGAACCCTGACACACCCCCGTTTACTCCTTTAGAACCTGGAGAACCCATACACTCTTGTTTTTTTCTGTATTACACTATAGACCATGCATATGCCTGTGTTTTCTCGTTTAGATCTGGTAGGATCCCTACACAATCGTTTTTCCTTTTTTGTAGAACTCATACAAGATATGTAGAACTCTTATACAACCATGTTTTCTCCCACAGAACCTGTAGAAATCTTATACACCTACGTGTTCTCCTATAATACTCATGAAACTCACAATTTTGGTTTCTCCCGTATAACCGATAGAACTTTCACATACACCTGTTTTCTTCTATAGAACTCATAGAACCCAAACACTTCTGTTTTCCTCCATAGAACTCATTAGATCTCTCCAGTCTCCCGTTTTTCCCCATAGAACCCACACAACTCCTACAAACCCGTTTTCTCCTATAGAACCATAGAACCAAAACACTTGGGTTTTCTCCTATAGAACCCACAGAACCCTTATACACCATGTTTTCCCCACAGAACCCATAAAACCCTTATTCACCTGTTTTCTCTTATAGAACTCATACATACCCCCGTCTCCCCCTGTAGAACCCATAGAACCCATAGAACTCTTGTACACCATGTTGAAAGTCATGTAACATTTTTTTGATAAATAAAGACCTCTTTGCCCATCCATTACATTTGGGTCAGACAGACAAACAGACACACACACCTACACACACACCTACACACACACACACACACACACACACACACACCTACACACACACACACACACACACACACACACACACACACAAAACAAATTGCTAGATGTCACATTCTGGCATGGGACGAAGCAGGCACTGTTATTATCAGCTGGCTGGAGTTGGCATCTGCTAGCAGTAGTCCACACACGCACGCACACATGCACACACACACACACACACACATATGCACGCACACACACACACACACACACACACACACACACACACGCATCCATCACACTGTTGGCATGAGCATGTCCATGGGTATTCATCTGCACGGGTTAATGAGAGCTGATGGCACACACTACACGCCACACACACACACACACACACACACACACACACACACACACAAAACCTGATTTATCACCCAATTCCAGCAGGCCATTAGCACACCATGAGCATAAAATCTAAAACCTGTGTGTCTCCATCAAAAATCAGGAAACAGTTCTCCCATGGGATTAGACTGATCTCGATTTCATCAAAGCAGTTTCATCGAAACGTTCCTGTCCTACAGTTTTTGCAAAAATCTTCCATGTCAGAGTTTAAAGGACTTTCTCTCGACAGATTTACATTGTTTTATGATTTCATGTTTTCAATACAACTGATTGAAGATTTAAGGCACAGTAGATGGACAAAAGCTTGTAGACACCTGACCATTATATTGTTATGTGCTTCTTTTCGAACCCAATTTCACATTAAGTCTGAATTTGCTGTTTCGATAAGCTCCACTCTCCTTTGAATATGTTCCACTGGATTTTGTGTGAGATTTTTTTCAGCCACGAGGGTGTTGGTAAAGTCAAGTAAAAAGGTTTTGCAATAGGGGTTTAGAGCTCTATAGCAGGCCAAATAAGATCTTCAACACACGATCTATACACACTCCAACCCATGTAAAGCTTATCTTCATGGAGCAGGCTTTGTGCACAGGAGCATTGTCATGGTGGAACAGGTTTGGGTCTCCTAGTTAAAAGATTTCATGCTAATATCATGCAAAGACGTCCTGTACAATTGTATGCCTCCAATGTTTATTTTTTTTTGAAGAAGACATACTGCTGGAAAAGTCAGGTGTCCCAATACTTTTGTCAAAATAGTGATCATCTTTTTTAAGACAGTTTAAAGCCAGACTGATGAACACAAAAAACCCCCACCTAAAACTATTACATTATTATACTTTCGTAAGTTTTCATCGATGTTATCTGTTATATTTTATTGCTTTTTACTATTATTTACAAAAAAAAAAAACGTGACTTCGGTTGCAAAAAAATGTACAAATCCATCTTGACTAGCATGTGGTTTTCAGAAATCACAGAATGGGAAAATCCGAGAGCCAAATGGACATCATGGAGAAAACAACCAAGCCGAAGAAGCATCGCTGGACTGTAGTGGAGATCGGACTGGCCGTTATAGTACTGCTGATGAGCTGTGCTTTGGTGGGACTGGCCGTCCTTTACGCCTCGGCGCTCAGAGGTGAGAAACTAAACCCTCAGCATGCGTTTATGGGCTACGCCAATGTACAAGCACTCGCTAATGATGAACTGCGAGATGTGAACACATTTTTCTACCCTTAAAAAAAAAAATTAAAATCATAATCATTAAGTAATAAGAAATGAAATAAATGTAAAACTTTTAATAAGTGCTTGTTTTGTGTTTTTTTTTTTCAGATTATTCGTATACTAATGGCTCATCAAAAGGTATCGTATATTCCCAGTGGTTGTGCTGATCGGGAAAGCTAACGTTAGCTTAGCTGATAGCACTAGCAATTAGACATAAGGTCGTTTTGAACTTTTATTTTTGAATTAGTCATTGAAGTGTCTTTCTTCCTTTTATGTGTGTGTGTGTGTGTGTGTGTGTGTGTGTGTGTGTGTGTGTGTGTGTGTGTGTGTAATGCATAATTATCTTACTAAGTGATCGATGATGAACATCATGATATAATGCATTTTATGTTTAAACAATAATTATGTTTTTCAAGGCTTGGAGTATTCCAGGAACCCCGAGTACACCATGTGCACCACCCCAGAGTGTGTGACTGCAGGTGAAAAATAAATTAATTAATTGGTTAAATAATAAATTCATTGATTGAAGGAAAAAAAAAAAAAAAAAAACAGAAAAACTTTATTAATCCCTTCATAGAGACAAAAAAGAAGTGTGTTTTTTAAGTGTATGTGTTTAGCTTCTGTATTATATTTTATATCAGTAAAGCTACACTTCATAAACCAGCTTTTCTGATTTAAACATAAAAAAAAAATAATCATGTTTTGAGGTAAAAAGTTGAGAAACGACTGCCCTGCTGTTCTCCCAGCGGCAAGGTTACTGGAGAACATGGACGAGACTGTGGACCCGTGCGAGAACTTCTACCAGTACGCGTGTGGAGGCTGGCTGCAGAAGCACGTGATCCCAGAGACGAGCTCGCTCCAGAGCGTCTTCAACATCCTGAGGGACAAGCTGGAAATAGACCTCAAGGGTCAGAGTGAACTTTCAGAGCCGTCCTGGCTTCCTATTTACTCCAAACAAATAATTAATTTAATCCAATCCAATCCAATCTTCTCTTGTCTCGCGGTTTCAGGGGTTCTGCAGACAGAAAGCCAAAATGACCGGGAAGCTTTCAGGAAAGCCAAAGTGCTCTACAGATCGTGTATGAACGAGAGTGAGTTCTGGTTTTCCCCCATGGATGTCGTTTAGGACTTTATTTAAAGAGATTTGCACTATTCACCCCCCTCAGGAGAAAATTTCATGAATTTACACAAAAATAGCTCATAATACTGAAGTGTGGGCAAAAATAATTTTTTTTTTGGTGCCATTTTTATATTTTAAAATAGTTTTGCATATGAATTTCCCCTGTCAGTGTGAAACCTCTACAATATAAAGCACATCTGTTCCCGGGATTTTAAGAGAAGTCGGCATTAAAACCAAAAACATTTAAAGAAAAAACCCACAAAATGCCAAATAAATTCAATTGAATTGATACCTTTACAAAATTAAAAGGTCAAAGGGGTAAATACTTATGCACAGTAGTGTATTTTTATCCATCTAGCTAACATGATAACACGTAACACATAATTCCTCAGGTGAATCAAAGTAATTTTAGAAAATATTATTTTTTACCCATAAACAAAGCCATCTAGCTAATATACGCAAATCAGACAGATTAGCTAGCTAACTGCTAGCTAACATGGATCCTCAAAATGTTTCGGAGAGGAATTTTCCAATTTTTGCCAATACATTTTAAATAATGTTTACTCGTATCTTAAACAGCAAGCTAATGCAAGCTAACATGCTAACCTGAGAGAAATTCTTAAACAATTTTCAAGCCAAAATCTTCGTTAGCTATCGCTAACCTGACAGGATTTCTCAGAGAAATTCACAGCCATGTTAAAACCAGATATTCAACTAACAATAAATTCTCACAGGATTTATAAATTAACCCGACAGGAATTCCGCGAGGAATTCTAGTTAACATCGATATATATTGATATGACTGTTTAATAAAGCGAGCCAGCTAGCGAACATGAGCTAACCTGACAGGATTCTCACTTCAAATTCTCACCTTTTAAATCTGGGCAGCTAGCGACCTAAAATCTGACAGGATTTATACGAGTATTTGTGTAAATAATAAAATAAATGTCACTTTTATAAGATACAATCATAGGATTAGAGGGAATTTTAAAGCAATTATAATGAATATTTATTTATATTTCTTGTTTTACTGCTAACAAAAATTTTAGGGATAAAACAAGTGAAATTCCACAGCTTGAGCCCATGAATAGTATCAGAAAATACACACAATTCCTTTTTATTTAACAAATTAAACTGACAATTATTTATTTCTAAATGTTTTTGTACGGATCCTGGTTTCGTATGAGATGAAGCTGTTTTGAACCATCAAATTGACAATGACGTTTCTAAGATCAGGTACGCGACTAAAGAAGATCATAAGCTTGTGATGCTTGTTTCCCACTCTTCTGGGAAGATGTTCTACAAGATTTTGATGTGTGCTTGTGGAGATTGTTCTCATTCAGCCAGAAGGGTGTTAATAAAGTCAGGTACTGATGTAGGTGAGGTGAGGAGGCCTGGGGCATTCAGTGTTCAATCGAGTTGAGGTCAGGAGATCTTCCAATCCAACCCATGGAAAGTGTATTGTCATGGAGCTGGCTTTGTGCACAGGGGTATTGTCAAGCTGGAACGGGTTTGAGTCTCCTAGTTCAAGTGAGCATCCAAAGGCGTGCTATTTATATACTTATATTTATATATATTATAATATAGTACAGTCGTATACAGGATACAATTGTGTGCCTCCAAATTTGTGGTAACAGTTTGTGGAAGAACTACATATGGCATCTATCAAAAGGGAAAAAAGAACCATGGAACAACAACACTAAGCTAAATGACAAAAGAAAAAAGATCCAGAGAAAATCAAAGACTAACGATCCCAGACTCTGGGTGAGGCTGAATTTCAGGAAGGAAAAAGATCGAAATTTAAAGACCAAGCTGGTCCGAAACCCGCTCTATAAAGATTTTCTAATTGTGAGCTGTTATACAACCTTAAAAAGGGAACTATTTCGGTAGTCTGTTTCCTGCCACACAAAAGGACGTGATTAGTCGAATCCTGAAGTGTTAATTGATCTCACTGCTGCCCCCTACAGGTGTGATTGAGCAGCGTGACTCGAAGCCCCTCCTCAAGCTTATTGACAGTATCGGTGACTGGCCTGTAGCCTCGGAGGACTGGAACAACACAGCAGGTACCAAAGATACCATGTCCCCCTGTGAGTCTACACAATAGGACACAGCCGTGTCTCTGTTTTAACTTAATGGGGTGAAAACAATAGCATGGAGACTGGAGTCTCAGCCAGTTGATAAGGAGTGGATTGATCTGGAAGGTTCGAGCTCCCCAATGAGACACTGGGCTTCAGGACGGATTCCTCTCTTTCACTAAATCCGGCCATTTTATGTTCTTATAATCAGCTAATGGTGCGAATATGGCCAGCATTTTATAAATAAATAAAAGTGTGTATAGTACAAATTCCAGTGCAGAATGGAAAAAAATCACATTTTACATGCAGTGATATTGCTTGTGTGGATTTGATATCCAATAAATAAAGGTGTGTGAAAAGTTATAAAATAAGAATTAAACAAATAATGTTTCAAAAAAGCTGTGTTATGTGTGAGAAAAAACTAAATCACAACCAATTATAAATGACAATAATAAACAAAAAAAGATATTTATATTCATGTGGAAATCATCACAAGAAAAAAGAAATGATTTAAGTGGAAAAATCGTGAGTCATTCGTGCAACATCGCTTTATAACCCCTTATAACCTCCTAATTTATGAATCAAAAACTGAAATATGTTGTTGTTTTTCTTCTGCCCACAGAGGAGTCCTGGAGTCTGGAGAACATGCTGGCGTCCCTGAACTCTCAATACAACAAGAAGGTTTTGCTGGAGATGTTCGTCTGGCCCGATGATCGAGACTCGAGCCGCCACATCGTTCACGTAAACAGAACAATCTCCCGAACTGGTTTAATCCAGAGGAGCTTTATAGCCTCATAGACCTGGTATTCAATCAACTTTATGACACAGAAAATAAACTACAGCATCTCCATTTCCATTTTCCACAGATTGACCAGCCGTCACTAGGAATGCCCTCGAGAGATTATTACCTTAACGACGGCAACTACAAAAAGGTAAAAATAATCAAACTAAAAGTGCACCGTGCCTTTCTCTGTGATCTGCACACCCGCACGACGCCCACGTGATAATTGCAGGGTTGAGCAGTGTTGTCTGTACGGGTAGGTGCGTGAGGCTTACCTGCAGTTCATGGTTTCCATGGCGAAAATAGTACGGGAGGACAGGAACCTCACGCAGGACGACGAGCGCGTGTGGGAGGACATGATGCAAGTGATGGCGCTGGAGAGAGACATCGCCAATGTGAGTAGAAGCTGCACCTGGTAATATCAGATAGAAAGTTATTTTGTTAAATCATTACAGTACAAACGTTTGGTCAAATCTGGAGTCATCTGGTGAACACAAGCGAAGAAACCCTTCCTTCACACAGAGACAAGGAGGAGATCTTCAGCTCTACCGGCACTACACTCCACACACTCAGCAAAATCCTGTATTCTGAAATATTAATAATAATAATAATAATAATAATAATAATTAGACATTGCTAACTGCATACTGCATCTATTACAATAGCATGACTTCAAACCAGAAGAGTCTAGCTGTTGAACTGACCTGCCTGCAGTCTAAACCTCACCATATAAAAACATCTGGAGCATCAATTTGTAATGATGATGGTGCAGACGCAGAGGGGGTTCAGATTTGTCTTGTTTTCATTAGGCAACGTCTCCGGCAGAGGAACGCAATGACATCACTGTGCTCTACAACAAAATGAGTCTGCAGGACGTACAGGAGACCTTCAACCTCAACGTGAGTTTCTGACTTAAACCTGCTGAGAGAGCAGACAGAGGTGTAACAATGTCTTTCTCTCAGGGCTTCAACTGGACCCATTATATCCAGGGCATCATGGCAAGCGTTTCCATCACGGTGCGGCCTGACGAGCCTGTCGTGGTCTACTGCTCACCCTACCTCGAGAAGCTCGACTCTGTGCTTTCTAGATACAACCGCAGGTCAGAGCTCCAGCAAATTCACATTCACTAAAACAGAAACAGGTCTGAATTTATAATAATCCCTGTACATTGTCATACACAGCTCCAGAATTATTGGCACCCATGCTAAAAATATATATAAATTATATATAGTGAAATTCTTTCTTTGCATATCCCAGCAATGTTAGGAAGCTTGGGTCTGAACCCAGGATACACCCCTGGAGCACAGAGGGTTAAGGGCCTTTCTCAAGGGCCCTGAGAGAACCCCACCTTTCTGATCAGAAACCCAGAGCCTTAACCAATGAGCCTCCATCTCCCTAAGAGAAATATAATTTAGTAGTATAATAATACAATGTTGTATAATATAATATCATATGATATAATACCCATTTAACTTTATAATAACCTCTACTCTTCTGGGAAAAAGTTCCACACGCTCATTTATCCACATTGGAGTTAGTAAAGTTAGGTACTGATGTAGGTGAAGAAGGTGAGAAGGTCAGTCAGCGTTCACATTCATCCCAAAGGAGTTCAATAGAGTTGCAGCTTGATAGCAGGAGATCTTCCAGCAAATCTAAACCATGTAAATTATATCTCCATGAAGCTGCATTTGTGCACAGGGGCATCGTCATGACGGAACAGGTTTGGGTCTCCTAGTTGAAGGGAAGGGAAAATTTCATGCTACAGCATCCATAGATATCTATAAACGAGTGTGTGCTTCTAACTTGTAATGCAGGACTGTGCAGAATTACATGGTCTGGATGCTGGTCATGGAGCGAGTGAGCAGTCTGAGTCGACGCGTAAAAGACGTCCGAGCTCACTACAGAAAGGTGAGAAATCATTTCATGGACAGGACACACCGTGCGCATTAATGATAACCCTGTATACCATCGGCTTCTGTATTTCATCACTGCTGTAATGTGCGTATAAATTTCAGGCTTTACACGGCACCACGGTGGAGGAGGCACGCTGGCGTGACTGTGTGCGCTACGTCCAGAACAACATGGAGAGCGCAGTAGGGGCTCTATACGTACACGAGACCTTCGCTGGAGAAAGCAAGCGCATGGTGGGTCTTAATATACTGGATACTGAAGGGTTTTACTACACACACCTGATAACAATGGAGGTTTTTGTGGTGTTTTTTTTTCCTTGGATCAAAAATGTCAATCGGAAAAACAAATCTGCCAAAATGCCGTAAATGTTTTTTTGGGTGTCTTGTTTTTGCACCATGCATCACTTTTAGAGTTAAGTCCAAAAATTTCCACCGTGATGAGGCACGATTTGGGCAAAATCTGATTCAAGGTTTCGTCCTCATTTCGTCACAAAGTTTTTCCTTTTGCCATTTTCGCCTATTTCTTGTTTATTAGTGATCAGAATCTAAATTCCTGTAAAGCTGCTGTTGTGATCAGAATCGGATTTAGGATGCTTTATTGATCACATAAAAAATTCGAAAATGTAAATAAATATTCTATTGTTAAAAGAACAATACTAGAAACCCAGCCATTAGGGAGGCACAAGCCAGTGCACTCTTAGTGCCGGTCCCAAGCCCGGGTAAATGGGGAGGCTTGCGTTAGGAAGGGCATCCAGCGTAAAACATGTGCCAAATCAAATATGCGGATCACAAATGAGAATTTCATACCGGATCGGTCGAGGCCCGGGTTAACAACTTCATCTAATTCACTCCAGAATCTTTCCTTCTCCTCCATCTCACAGCCAACTTGTGGAGCATAGGCACTGATGACATTTATCATCATCCCTTCAACTTCCAGCTTCACGTTCATCACCCTATCAGAAACTCGATAGAGGAGAAGGAAAGATTCTGGAGTGAATTAGATGAAGTGGTAGATGGTGTACCTAGGAAAGAACGATTGGTGATTGGGGCAGACTTTAATGGGCATGTTGGTGAAGGGAACAGAGGTGATGAGGAGGTGATGGGTAGGTATGGCCTTAAGGAGAGGAATGTGGAAGGGCAGATGGTGGTAGATTTTGCTAAAAGGATGGAAATGGCAGTGGTGAACACTTATTTTAGGAAGAAAGAGGATCATAGGGTGACGTATAAGAGTGGAGGAAGGTGCACACAGGTGGACTATGTTCTATGCAGGAGATGCAACCTGAAGGAGATTGGAGACTGTAAGGTGTTGCAGGGGACAGTGTAGCTAGACAGCATCGGATGGTGGCGAAAGCCAAGGAAAAGGCATATGAGGAGCTGTAGGAGAGGTTGGACACTAAGGAAGAAGAAAAGGATTTATACCGATTGGCCAGGCAGAGAGATCGAGCTGGGAAGGATGTGCTGCAGGTTAGAGCAATAAAGGATGGAGAGGGAAATGTGTTGACTAGTGAGGAGAGAAAAGTGAGAGAGAGAGAAGGTTGGATGATGTGGAGTTGGTAAAGCAGGATGTAGATAGGATTAGTAAGGAGGAAGTGAGAGCAGCGATTAAAAGGATGAAGAGTGGAAAGTCGGTTGGACCAGATGACATACCTGTAGAAGCATGGAGATGTTTAGGAGAGCTGGCAGTGGAGTTTTTAACCAGATTGTTTAACAAGATTCTGGAAGATGGGAGGATGCCTGAGGAATGGAGAAGGAGTGTCCTGGTACCGATCTTTAAGCATAAGGGAGACGTGCAGACCTGCAGTAACTACAGGGGAATTAAGTTGATCAGTCACACCATGAAGTTATGGGAAAGAGTAGTGGAAGCCAGGCTG
The DNA here is from genome assembly GCA_014706435.1 of Silurus glanis. Classification (NCBI taxonomy): domain Eukaryota; kingdom Metazoa; phylum Chordata; class Actinopteri; order Siluriformes; family Siluridae; genus Silurus; species Silurus glanis. Next base: position 3,327,066 of record JAAIIK010000109.1, read on the forward strand.
AGAGAAGAGGTGACCATCTGTGAGCAACAGTATGGTTTCATGCCGGTGAAGAGCACCACAGATGCCTTATTTGCTTTGAGGATGTTGATGGAGAAGTATAGAGAAGGACAGAAGGAATTGTATTGTGTGTTTGTGGATTTAGAGAAAGCGTAAGACAGAGTGCCGAGAGAGGAGCTGTGGTACTGTATGAGGAAGTCAGTTGTGTCAGAGAAGTATGTGAGGGTGGTGCAGGACATGTATGAGGACAGTGTGACATCAGTGAAGTGTACAGTAGGAAAGACAGACTGGTTCAGGGTGAGGGTTGGACTACATCAAGGATCGGCCCTGAGCCCCTTTCTGTTTGCAGTGGTGATGGACCGGTTGACGGACGAGGTCAGACAGGAGTCTCCCTGGACTATGATGTTTGCGGATGATATTGTGATTTGTGGTGAGAGTAGTGAGCAGGTTGAGAAGAGCCTGGAGAGGTGGAGGTATGCGCTGGAGAGAAGGGGAATGAAAGTCAGTAGGAGTAAGTGTAAGGTCGCTGTGGCGACCCCTAATGGGAGCAGCCGAAAGAAGAAGAAGAAGAAGAAGAAAAGAATACTAGTAAAAAAGGTTAAAGCTAAAACTAAAGCTAAAACTTAATCTAAAGCACTAAAATCTGCTGAATATACAGTGGTACCCAGCTTATCGACCGGCTCGGACATCGACCTTTTCGCTTAGCGAACAGTTTTTCAAACGAAATTTGCGCCCGCTGAACGACCAAATGCCCCCTCATCGACCCACGTGGAGCGAGGGAAAGGATCTTCCCAGTCTCGCCTCAGCCTTCGTGGAGAGAGCATCTATCGTAAATTAAACTTCGGTTTGTGAACAATAAAGTGTTATTTAGCGGTCAATATAACAATTTAGTGCGTGTATATTGTATATTGCGTGTACATTCGCTCTTCGACCTTTTCGCATTTCGACCGGTTTTAAGGAACGGATTAAGGTCGATAAGCGGGGTACCACTGTATTATAATCATATTATAATCATGCATGTAAGCGTATTTATTACTGTACCTGTACTTATTACTGTACCTGTCACAGAAACAGTTTCCTCTTCTGTCCAGGTTCGTGAATTGATCAAAAAGATTCAGGATTCCTTCGTGGAAACATTAGAAGAGCTGAAATGGATGGACGTTCAATCCAAAGAGAAGGCAAGAGAGAAGGTGAGAAAGTCAAACTACAGGCAAATTCAGCACAGGTGGCCTGGGGTGCAGTCAGCTTTCACATTGATCTCAAACATCTTTAATAGGGTTAGAGCTCTATAGCAGTAGATCTTCCACCAAATTCAAACCACGTGCACAGGGGAATTTTAATGCTGGCACACGTTTGGGTCTCCTTGTTCAACTGAAGGGCAAATTTCCTCCTCTCACATCCAAAAACGTCCTGTACGATTGTGTTCCTCCAACTTCGTGCTCACAGTTTGGCGAAGAATCACATAAACGTAAACGTCAGGTGTCCCAATACTTTTTTGGTATAAATTCTGTATTGTATAATGACAAAATAATGATATTCTAAAATAATATCTCTGAACGTGGTACGTAAGTATGGATGTTCGATGTTTCAGGCGATGGCTATCTCGGAACAAATCGGCTATCCGGATTATATCCTGGAAGAGGACAATGAGAAGCTGGATCAGGAATACATCCACGTAAGCTCTGGAGATTCTAAGGTTTCAATTAATGAAAATTCCTGTACCTGTAGTTTATGTCTGGGACACACAGAATCTTTTTTCTTTTTTCTTGCAGCTGAAGTTTAGTGAAGAGAGCTACTTCGAGAACGTTCTGGAAAACCTTCAAACAACCGCTCAGAAAGCTCACAAGAAGCTACGGGAACCTGTGGATCCAGAACTGTGCGTTACAGTACAACACAGTATAGAACCTAATACACAAGGCTGCTTTCACACAAGGAGCAGTGACAAAAGAGAAAAATCAAACATAATACATAATAATGTCATTTCTTCATTGACACCTGCCAGTTCCCACTCAATGCTAGCGCTAATTGCCCTCTTCCACATGCATGATCTCGCATGATCTCATGCAAGATCTACCTCATGTTCAGCAAGATTGCAAATATTTCCTACCACTGCTACACTGAGTGGACCTTTTGTGAAAGCACCTTGATGCAGCTTTAGATTGATAAAGTACAGGAACATGGTGCTGTTTCTCCGTCTATCTGTTCCCTCATTATATTAATATTTTGTTAGATGGATCATTGGTGCGGCGGTGGTCAATGCTTTTTACTCTCACAACAGAAATCAGATCGGTAAGTTCACAATGATTAAAAAATACATGTTCATTAAAAAATAATAATCGCAAAAAAAAAAAATATATAGAGAGCATGTGACTCTGCTGTTCAGACATCTAGGGGAAGTTCATTCCACCACCTCGGTGCCAGAACAGAGAAGAGTCTTGAAGTATATTTAGTACCGTAATTTCCGGACTATTAAGCGCACCCAAATATAAGCCGCACCCACTGAATTTTACAAAGATTTTTATTTTGAACATAAAAATCGGTGAATCTTTTCTCCCGATGCCGTGCAGCTCAGAACACAGGTGAAGTGTGTTTTCATGCCCGGTTGTTTTCAGCGTGACGAATGATTCGCATTTCCTGTAGACAGTCCGAGTGAGTGGCAGGTCAAACGTCAGAGGAACCTCATCCATATTTATGATGTGGTGCGGCCCGATTCAGTGGGAGCGCATCTGATTTAATATAAAGATATCATTGGTTCACCTGAACCCGTTCGAGAATTTCATTGGTCTAATGTTATGGGGCTCAGTTTTTTGGCTTGAAGTTTGTGAAACCGGGAAAAACCCAGGAAAAATCCATAAATTAACCGCTTCATTGTTTAAGCCGCGGGGTTCAAAGCGTGGGAAAAAAGTAGCGGCTTATAGTCCGGAATATACGGTACCTCTTCCCCTGAGGGAATGTGGACCAGTCGAGCAGTGCTGGAGGATCTCAGGCAGCGTGTTGCAGGACGATAATAATTCTTTAAATTTTTATATATCGCCTTTAAAGGTACATCTCAAAGTGCTTTCCAACATGAAAAAACACAAATAAATGAAAACAAGATCATCATACATACAGCACATGAACGCTATCCCAATGAAATAAAAGCCCATAGAGCGTAGACCAGTAGAAGGAACAACCAATAGAACAGAATTGTTGGAACGAAGATTACATCTAGGAGTTTATAAGTTGTGATGGATAATGCAGAGCCATACCATGTAGTGCTTTATGAAGAGCCAGGGAGCCATTGCAATGACTCCAAGACTGGAGAAATGTGTTCAGCTGTCAGAATTTCAGCAACATAATTTTAAACTACCTGCAGTTTATTTAAAGTGGATTTAGAAACCTCTGCCAAGAACATATTACAATCATCAATCCAAGAAAAAAACTAAAATGTTGATTCATTTTTCAGTAACAGAGAAGGATAGAAGATAAAAAAGAGACAAAAAGATATAAAAATTGGAATGTTTAATTGCATTCTTAATGTGAGAATCGAATGCTAAATTTACATCGAACCTTTCATTTGTTTTTACATTTTGATTGAAACTTAAAAACAGAGCCACTTTTAAGGTTGGAGAGCCAATAAACATTTTATATTTGATAGGGCGCGCCAATAAACATTACCTCAATCTTCTCACTATTTAGACAGAGGAAATTTTGAGACGTGCATGTTTTTTTTATCTCTGAGATACAATGTCCAAGAAAAGCAAGTATCATCTGCATAAAAGTGGTACTTTATTAGGCCAAGATATCTTTAAATCTGACCAAGAGGAAGAATATACTGTACTGGACAATCTAAAAGGACTCAAAATTGAACCTTGTGGGTCACCAAATTTCAATAACTATTTACAAAATCACAATAACCAATGGGAAGTGAACCTGCAAAATCCTGCAGAACTCTTTGAATTGTCAACTTTTTAATTGTGAACTGAGATCCGAAGCGCTAAACGCCGAACTTGTTCCTGGTCGCACTGCTCTCTGCTCCTGTCCTCGGTCTGAATGCCTCTTTAGCTCTCTGCAAATAATGTCCGTAATGCACATAAGGCTTTTTTCCTCTCACTCGTAGATAATATAAAGCTCGTTTCAGGCTCCAGTGCACACAAAGCCTGTCTCAAAAAGAGATGCACTCAGAGCCCAGAAAGCCTGCTATTCAAGCTGGGTTAATACATAGACCGCGAGAGCTGGGTGATTATGCAGATTTTCAGCTGGAGTAATTTCCACATAATTACTCTTAGATTGCACATTTTAATGTTCCTGGACATTCTGGGAAACACTTCAGGCTAAATTGCTATTCTGGAGATGGAGAGGCAGCTGGAGGCAGAAGGCTTGTGGAGAAATGAAGAAAATATTCAATCTTTACTGCATCGTTCCTGCATTCAGCAAGAACAGTAATGCTTCACAAATACAGATATTTGTTTTTCAGCTGATTTTATCATCTCTCTCTCTCTCTTTCTCAGTGTTCCCTGCTGGAATTTTGCAGCCTCCATTCTTCAGTGAGAAGCAGCTTCAGGCTTTGAACTTTGGAGGAATCGGAATGGTTATAGGACATGAAATCACTCACGGATTCGACGACCACGGCGAGTCATTACTCACCCAGTCAATTCTTCTTTCAGTTATTAACAGCTCTTCCTTAAGCATCACTTTTATATCAGGATTCCTTCAGAGCTGGGTTACTCATGCTTGGTGAGGATTTTAATACAGAAAGTGCACACGCATGTCAGAGTTCAGACAAGGTGATTTGCATAATCGGAATGTCGTACCAAATCAGTCCAGATGCACGTGTGCGTGACCTGACTCTGAATACCAGGAACTTTCCCTGAGGAAATATTGTGCTTTTAGACACAAAGCTGAATGAGTATTAATCTGGCCCACTTCCTACCAATTGCTGGTCATCATTAATACTTTCATTTGTGAACAATTTGTGTCAATTCTTTTTTTTTTTTTTTTTTTAGAAGATCTTCACTTAAAACTCTCATATTTATATGTTTGCAGTGTTTTAAACATTAAAATTTATAGGGTAAAAATGAGGTATTGAACCATCAAACTTTGTTTCAATCTTTAAAATTGTTTATGCAGGTAGTCCCCTATTTATGATGGTGCGACTTACGATTTTTTTCTATCTTACAATGATGCAAGGCCGTCTCTAGCATTTTTGTCACCATAGGCAATATTCCTATTGTCACCCCCCCCAATGGCTCTGCCCTCCCACCACAATGTTCCATCTCCACACCGTACAAATTATTCGCAACCTTCCATAAAAAAGGTTAAACAAATGTAATAATCATTGCAAAATAGCCTGAGTAGGTTAGGCCATGTCTCGACTTACGACGGGGAAACGCAAAGCATCTCCATCATAACAAGGGGACTAACTGTCAAATATTTTTATAGCAATAACTTTGGAGTCAGCTGTGTATATATACCGAATGAGATTGTGTATTCTACAGCGCATGCTCAGCAAATGATGTACAAATTACTAACCTTACGCTTTTGCACACACACACACACACACACACACACACACACACACACACACTCTTTAGGTCGGAACTTCGACAAAGACGGGAACATGTTCAACTGGTGGAGCAACTTCTCCACGGAGCAGTTTGAGGAACAGTCCAAATGCATGATACAGCAGTATGGGAAATACAGCTGGAAGCTTGCAGGAGGTCAAAATGTAAGCGTCAAATCTAAAACAGAGGTTGCCATGTAATTCAGTTTAACGCCATGGTTTAATATTAAAGTATAATTCCTTTTTAATTCATAACCTTCTTCAGCACAGGCAAAAAAACATCGAAGATTAGATCAGTGGAGCACAAGTGAGATACAACCCTTTCAGATTTTCTGTTCCTCTTTGGTCCAGGTGAGTGGCATCACCACTTTGGGAGAGAACATTGCGGATAACGGAGGAGTTCGGCAAGCGTACAAGGCGTACATGAAGTGGGTGGAGAGAGAAGGTGAGGAGTCTCGTCTTCCTGGTTTGCTTCTGGATCCGAAGCAGCTCTTCTTCCTCAACTTTGCCCAGGTGAGTGACGGGTAGTAAAGCAAGATAAACCAGATAAAGCTTTTGACTTTCACATGACATGACTGAAGAGATTGAGGTTTCAGGAGTAAATCTTCATGAACATTTCATTAGACACCCTGTAGTGTTTGAGAGAAGACAATTCTAAGTAACTAAAATATCATAGCCATCATGAAGACAAGCCGATAACGTGAAGAAGGTTATTTTTAGTGATAATGTAATGCCTTTCTCAGGTCTGGTGCGGAGCCTGTCGCCCGGAATATGCCATCCAGTCCATCAAGACCGACCCCCACAGTCCTCTGGAGTACAGGTAGATTTCTCTATATAAAGCTCACATCCATTAATGCATGATATATAGAACATAGTCTGTGCTTTACATAATCATAAAACCAGGGAAAATGAAGCGTTATTCTGATCCATTCGGTCATTTTTGACATCAGTGGCAGCTTTAACTCATCAATGCTGGGAAGTGATGATGGTCTAAGGTGATAATCCACAACAAAATCATATCACATACAGTAGATGCTTCATGTTTTCTGAAATGAGACATCTTTAGGACCGAGAACTACCTGATATTTCGATGTATGCACGTTATGAAATGTGAATGTTGGTGCATCTTAATTCCTTTCTTATCTCGTCAGGGTTTTGGGCTCCCTGCAGAATTTTGATGCTTTTTCCGAGGCATTCCAGTGCCAGAGAGGTTCTTCTATGAACCCAGAGGAGAAATGCAGAGTCTGGTAGTGGATTTCAAGAGCTTCACTACAGTCCACCAAAGGAGCATATATATATATATATATGTATAGTATGAGCTGCCTTGAGGTGGGTCTGTTGAAAAGAGATAAGAATGAGGTTATATGAAAACTAGAAAAAAAAACCCTGAATCATTACGCGTAAGCAGAATTTTGAAGGCAGAGCGAAAAAGAACCGCTTCGAGCACCATCGCTTGTTTAGATATATGTATATTTGTCATGTGTTATCATTCTGTATTGATTTAAGATTAAGAATCAGATATTATATATGCCGCTGCCGCATTCGACAGTGGACACGTTTCCTGATATTCTCACAGATCGATCTATTTTTGAATGTGCATTGCTGATTGCTGGCTTTAATTGTGGTGAACGCTTTAGAGAGAATGTATCAACCCTATCCACAAGATCCAACAACCAGCCAAACTAGCGAAAAAAAGGCTTCAAAGCCCACGTGTTTCTTACGGTTAGTATTAATAACCCAGCTTGTCTATTTTTCAATTTAAAAGCATCCTTAGGAAATTTACAGTGGATCCAAAACAATTAAAAAAAAAAAATAGAAAAGAATACAAAGAGGTATATTTATCGTAGGACAGGAATATATGACTTTCAGATCGAGGTTTCTCGGCGTTAATGAGCTGTAAATGTGATCTATAGCGCCTCCATCAGGTCAAACAATTACCTGAAGACTTTAAGACTGTTAAATTCATGATGCTTTAATGATCATATATTTTATATATCTGTGGGAAATACATTTTTGCATTGTTATTAAACAGCATTATTGCGCTGAATTTAGATAACAAACAGGTCAATCTAAATCACAAAAGAGTAAAAATAAACATAAAAGATTTAATATCATTATATGTTTTTAATTTATTTATAATGATTTAGCATGAAATAAGTAAAATTCATAAAAGAGCCTCAAACAAACCTGATATTAACAGGATTGACATGCTAGCTACATATCCTGCAAACTAAGCTAAATCATATGTGTATGTATATATATATATATATATATATATATATATATAT
>JAAIIK010000109.1:3342597-3361235 GCA_014706435.1 Silurus glanis
CACACACACACACACACACACACACACACACACACACACACACACACACACACACACACAGAGAGAGAGCTGTACGCTGTATGGATTGAGATGCTGTCTGTGTTTTATGCAGTCATTGATTTTCCTTCAAAAAGATTTACATGTAGGTTAAAGGTTAAAGACATTTCAGGCAAACAAACAAACAAACAAACAAACAAACAAACAAGTAAATAAATAAAATGCACCTTTGATGATGAAATACTGCAACCCTTTTCAGCCTGTTGTAAAGTCACCTTGAGCTAAATGATCTAATTTAAACTTAAATGAATAAGTAAGCAGGTTTTGTTATGTTTTTTTATGTGTTAATTTTTCTGCATGCATTTTTTTCCCCATTTATTTATTTGTATGTTTGCTTGTTTACATATCGATTGCATGAATCTAATTGAGCTGATGATTAAAAAAAAACTTTTAACGGATTTTTTTTTTTTTTTTTTTTTTTTTTAAGCAGAACGTATAAATAGATTGTATTTTTCTTTATTATTATTGGTATTATTATTACTTAATTATAACTATCGTTTTATTTGTATTCATTTAATTATTTATTTGTTCATAACTATATTAGATTTCAGCAATTTTAAAGAATAAAATATACAATTCTTTGTTTAAAAAAATAAATAAAAAAATAGGGTATGTTTTATTTCCCTGCGATTTCTCAAACAGTTCAGTTAAAAATTTTTTTTAAAAAAATAATATAATAATAATAATAATAATAATAATAATAATATCGGGGGGGGCTGCGCTCTCTCACATTAATATTATTATTATTATTATAACTACTAGTAGTAAAAGTATATATTATTATATAGATATATAACTATCATTTATAAATAATACGTTGAGACTTTCAGCTGTTGCGCGTCTATATTTCATCTGAGCATGTTGTTAGTGACCCGTGAGCCTGAACCAGCACTAAAATAAACCAGATCTTTCCTCTGATTGTTAGAAGTCTGGGTAAAGACTGAAAATTCAGAGAAGACTTATTTACACAGAAACTCTATTCTTAGAAACACCACACAGCTCTAGGTCTATCACACACACACACACACACACACACACACACACACACACACATATTCTACTTAAAACGTTTGAGGAAAAAGGAGAAATAAATACATTTTACATGATTAATGACTTTTTTTTTTGGTATATCTGATCAAACGTCTGGACAGGAAACTGCTCCTATCAAAGGTGGCATTAAATGATTAAAAGCACTGACATGACAAAAGCCCGGCCGGTGACTGACGCACAGAGACAGAAATATCTGTGCAGGAATTGAAGGTGGGGTTTTAAGAACACCAAACGGAGTAAACATGGTGAAATGACCCGAAGCCGAGGATCTTCCCGTTACCGCATGTCCCCAGAAACAAAACTCAGACGTGGTTCTTCCCCAAACTGTTAGCACAAATCTGGAGGCACACAATTCTATAATATGCTGTACCACGAAATTTTCCCTTCACTTGAACTATCAGACCCGAACCCGTCCCTGCATGACAACGCCCCTGTGCATGAAGCCATCTCCATGAAGATCTGCTTCACATGGGCTGGATTTGGTGGAAGATCTCCTGCTATAAAACCCTATTGAGCACCTATGGGATGAACGTGAACGCTGACTGCACCCCGGGCCTCGTTACCTACATCGGTACCTGATTTTACTAAACACCATTGTGGCTAAATAAATCTCCAGAAAACCTCTACAAAATCTAGAACATCTTTCCAGAAGAGCAGAGATTATTATTACAGAAAATGGGGACTAAATGTGGAATGGGATGCTCAAAAAATAAAAATGATATATATTATGGATGCGCGGTATACATTATATATTTATATTATTATATATATTTTATATTTCTAACGGTACGACGTCGAAATTTTTCATACGCTGCTGTTCCAAAATACACATATAGGTGGCAGTGTTTCCCAAATTGCTGCAAAACCGTTAAAATACTGAAAAGACGTTCACATGCATTGTGTTACTTCAGTTGCATTTTGCAAATTAATTTTTTTCTTGTTATATCTGTATATGTATAATTTTCAGGAATCATGTATCTGCTTTCGATCAAAACATTACTACACAGCTAGACGGCTTTACTAATTCTTATAAAGTTTTTAATGAATCCATCGTTTCCTCGCCTTTGTTTTTATTTTAGAAAACACTTCTCATTTCTTTCTACACAGTAAGTTTGGTTAAATTAGGAAAGTAAATCTCCTGATGATTTGTATAAACTTGGTATAATCCTGCATGTCTCACCTGAGGTTTCTCTCCGGCCTGTACACTGGCACTGATGCCCAGGGCTTTGGTGATGTCTATTAGAGGCACCAGATCTCCTGGGGTTTCTTGAATAAAGTGCAGCAGGACCTTCTCACCACCTTCACACGATGAGAACAGTATCAGTGTCCCGTATCAGCATTCAATATAAATGTCCAGTATGAATGTCCAATATCAAAGTCTACATTTTAATTACTAGTATGAATGTCTAGTACAAATGTCCAATATCAATGTCTAATGTGAATGTCCAATATCAATGTTCACTATCATTGTCAGTATAAATGTCCAATATCAGTGTTTCCAACCTTAATGTCTAATATCAATGTCCAATATCAGGGTCTAATATTAATGCCAAATGTTAATGTCTAATATCAAAGTCTAATATCAGTGTTTGATATTAATGCCTAAATATCAGCGTACAACATTAATGTCCAATATCAATGTTTAATATAAATATCCAGTATGAAAGTCTTCTAATGGAACAGAGCAAATATAAATAAAGCTGCACTGCCCACTAGTGGCGGCCTGAGTAAACGCAAATCCTGAACATTTTTATGGTAACTAAAAAAAAAAGCTTTAGGGATCTGTATAAGATTCTGGCTTTACAAAAAACTTTTCCTTGGATCCTTTCTTCAAAGAAAAAACAATTCAAGGGCAGGTTTTACGAGAGATTTTTCAATTAAAGGAAGCTAAGATCCCTTAATTATCCAAAGAACCCTACCGGTGTTCAGTGTTTATAGTACACAATACACTATAAAGTCTATTTTCATGCGTTTTGTTCAGGAAGTATTTAAGTAAAGAATATGAAACATTGTTTATTTATTCATTTTACCTTTGGCTACAATCAGCATGCCGCCGCTCTGCAGAAGATCTCCACTGAAGTTGCCCTGAATTCCTTCATTACTTGCCTGAATGAGATCAAAATCGAGACCTTTTTTCCAACACATTTACAGTATTTTTGTAATTCATGGCTGAATTATTTACAATAATTTTGTCATAACTGCAAAAACATCGTTATTACCTTCGATGCAATTTCTCTTACTTGCTTTCCCAAAGCAGCAGGTAGCAGGTTAAACGCGTTATATCTGTGAAAGGTTTAAAAAGGTCCTAAGACGTGAACATACTGATTCAGGAGTGTTATAAAAGCTCTAGAACATGAACACAGTATAGACTATACGATAATTGATATAGATTTGTTTGTAAATCTTCCCACTACATTACGTTAATGTCCTGGTGCAGGATACAGTTATAACGGCTCTACGGCATGTACAAGTTATAATGAGTTATAAAAAGATCAACGTTATATACTTTTGTGTTTGCAGCTCCATAGATTGAGGACATTTGAAGAAATGCATTTGTTTCCATACCTTTTAAATCCAAGGTCCTTGTAGCACTGCTTTGTTTCGTCAATGTAAATATCTGAAAAGGGAAAAAAACAGTTATTTCTGGATCGCTTCCCGGAACGCAGAGATGTCGTGACGTTATTAAATCATGTGATGAAGCTGATATCGGCTTGTGTAATGACAAGAAGGCAATAAAACATCCGGGACAAACATTCAATCAAAAACAACTCCTGGAAATCATTCCTGCGTTCCTTAAACTCGCCTCCTTTAAAGAACCCGCCATCCATAAACTCTTTGAGTCCCGTCTCCTCGGGTCCGATTCCGACGAGGGCCACGTCGCTCGCTCTCAGACATCCCTCCAGCTTGCTGACCTCCACCGCGGCCCAGCGGCAGATCTGACAGCCGAAGCGTCGCAGGAAAAATATCACCGCTGTCTGATCTCTCCACAGTGAGCCGAGCTCCACGTTCTAATGGGAGAACATGAGTTCAGTCGGGTTCATCATTTATTCTGAGTGACTGGTTAAACATTCTCATGGTGGAATTTATCTTAGCATGGATGAAGCCACTTTTTGAACATCTCATCTCACATTTCTGTCATGCTAGAACAGGTTTTGTGGTCATTCTACAAGAACATTACTGGGTCAGGGACTGATGTCCTGATGTCCTGATGTCCTCAGGTCCAGTTCAACCCCAAAGGTGTTCAATGGGGTTGAGGAAATCAGGGTTTCGTGCCGAACATTCAGATTCTCAATGTCTTTATGAAACAAGCTTTGTGCACAAGAGCTGGAACAGGATTTGGGCCTCTAAGTTCTAAGGAACTTCACAAATTGTGCTTCAGAATTTTTTGCCAACAGATTGGGTAGAAACCTCGTGAAAGGTCAGAGGTGCACATACTTTTGTTTGGAATATTTCTAGCGAAAACATCAGTACTGAAAGTGACCTAAGTGTAAAAGTCAGTGCTTTCTGGAGTGGTTGGTGCAACACGTTGATGTAATCGCTCACATGGTTCTGGGAGGGAGAGGGAGGGGGAGAGAGAGAGAGAGAGAGAGAGAGAGAGAGAGAGAGAGATAGATAGATAGATACTGTGAAAAGCTTTTTCAGTCTTTATCTATGAAGCAATAATTATGCAGAAATGCTGTTTGTGGACTACAGTTCAGCGTTCAACACCACAATTCCCTCCACGCTCACCTCTAAGGAGGACCTGGGACTCAGACCACCCCTGTATCAATGGATCCCCAACTTCCTGACAGACAGACCACAAGCCGTACAGGTGGGCAAACACACCTCGTCCACTCACACCCTCAGCACTGAAGCTCCTCAGGGTTGTGTTCTGAGCCCCCTGCTGTACACACTGTACACACATGTCTGTGTGGCCACTTCCAACTCCTCCACCAGCAAGTTTGCTGACAACAATGTTGTTGTGGACCCGATCTCCAACAACGACGAGACGGCCTACCTGCAAGAGATTAAAAATCTGGAGAGATGGTGCCAAGAAAACAATCTTCTCCTGAGCGTCAGCAAAACTAAGGAGTTGATAGTGGACATCAGCAGGAAGCAGGAGCAGCCATACCAAACGCTAAACTGCAAAGGGACCCCAGTGGAAAGTGGACAGTTTCCAGTACCTAGGTGTTCACATCACACAGGACCTGTCTTGGTCCTGTCACATCAACACCTTGGTGAAGAAGCCCGGCAGCGTCTGTACCATCTGAGACACTTAAGGGGCTTTAAACTACCCTCTCAGGTGATAAGGATTTTCTACATCTGCACCATTGAGAGCGTCCTGACAGGGAGCATCACTTCCTGGTTCGGGAACAGCACCATGCAGGACAGGCGAGCCCTCCAGAGGGTGGTGCGGTCAGCTGAACGTACCATCCGAACCGAACTCCCTGACCTGCAGGACATCTACAGCACGCGGTGCCGGACCAGAGCCAGGAAGATTATGAAGGACCTCAGCCATCCCAACATTAGACCCTTTTCTCTGTTGCATTCAGGGAAGCGCTTCCGTTCCTTGAAAGCAAACACAGAGAGAATGAGGAGGAGCTTCTTCCTGCAGGCCATTCGGAGTTTAAACCAGGAGACACCCAGCAACTAGCACCTGGACGTCTCTCTCCGTCTCACAAATTTTATATATATATATAAACCCAGCCATTAGAGTTGCATAAGTCGGGTCACTCTTAGTGCTGGTCCCAGGCCCGGATAAATGTGGAGGTTTGTGTTATGAAGGACATCCAGCGTAAAACATGCGAAATCAAATATGTGGATCACGAAACAGAAATTTATACCGGATCGGTCGAGGCCCGGGCTACCACCACAGGTATCGTTAACCAACAGGGTACCGGTGGAAATTGGGCTACTGTTGGCTGAAGGAGAAGAAGGAGAGGAGGAAGACGTCTACAGAGAGAGCAGGGAAAGGAGAAGTGGAGGAGAGTGGAGGTTCGGGTTGGTACTTTAAATGTTGGTACTATGACGGGTAAAGGGAGAGAGATAGCTGATATGATGGAGAGGAGAAAGGTAGATATGTTGTGTGTTCAGGAGACCAAGTGGAAAGGGAGTAAGACCAGGAACATTGGAGGTGTTTAAACTGTTCTATCATGGTGTGGATGGAAAGAGAAATGGTGTAGGGGTGATTCTAAAGGAAGAGTACAGTAAGAGTGTAGTGGAGGTAAAGAGAGTTTCTGATAGGGTGATGAACGTGAAGCTGAAAGTTGAAGGGGTGATGATAAATGTCATCAGTGCCTATGCTCCACAAGTGGGTTGTGAGATGGAGGAGAAGGAACAATTCTGGAGTGAGTTAGATGAAGTGGACTTTAGGAGAGGTAAAGCTTTGCTGATCTTCTTGTAGCCTTCACCTTTCTGGTGTAAAGAAATGATTTTCTTTCTCAGGTCTTTTGACATTTTTTTTTTCCATGTGGTGAAATTGCTGACAGCATGAAATGGGAAGAGGTTTTCTTGAAGTAACACCCTTTTATAGTCAACAGTCTGCTGGACACCTGTGTGTAATGAAGAATTAGACTCACCTGTGCTTGATTTCTTCTTAAATTAGACATTTGTAGTATTTTATGCTGAGCAATGTATATTATATTATATTATATTATATTATATTATATATTTATACTTTATACTTATTGTATTTAATTACTTCATTTGTATCCTTATATTCTATTTCTATGATCATGTTTACATGTTGGACAGTGGTAAAAAAGCATCACTACATGTATTCTGTATAAATGTGCACGTGACAAATGGAATATAAATATGAAGAATAAGTGAGGACACTCACCTCCCCAGACACTGAGCTCTTCACAGAGTTGCTCCTGATCTTGTCCAAGTTGACAGACGACATCGTTTTTCTCACGTGTGTGTGTGTGTGTGTGTGTGTGAGAGAGAGAGAGAGAGAGAGAGAGAGAGAGAGAGAGAGAGAGTAAGTGATTCATACAGCGTTGCTCAAACCCACTTGTGTGTTGGACGATCTACTGAAAAGAACCAATCAGAGCTAGATACGTCATCGAGCAAGGCGGGACTTATTACATAAACGACACGGTATGCGGAAGTGAAGAAAAAAAGCCACGTGATCTTTTTCTTTACGTTTTCTTATGGTCTGGAGAAACCTTTATCATAAAATCACAGGAAAATAACTCTCTCTCTCTCTCTCTCTCTCTCACACACACACACACACCCTGGTTGCTCACCAATAACTCCATATTCACCGTCCACTTTAATAGGAACACCTGCTCATTTTATGCAGTTATCCAATCAGCCAATCACGTGGCAGCAGCATAATGCATATGCAGATTTTAGATCTTCCTGTTTATAAAGTCATGAGATTTGAATCGTATGTCACTGCTAGTTATTTAACATCATTCCTAAGGTAAAAGCAGGGAGTATGGTCTCACACTATGGTACATCTGTAAAAAAAGAGATAAATGGGTGAATGGATGGATGAATAAATCAATTAATAATCAGATGAATAGATAGATTCAGTGTACATTAGATTCGATAATTCTATATATAGATACAGTATATATTTACATATAGTCAGAGGTGGCAAAAGTACACACATCCTTCACTTAAGGAGAAGTACAGATGCTCATGTTTTAAATGACTCTGGTAAAAGTTGAAGTACGGACTACACTTTTTTACTCAATTTAAAGTAAAGAAGTTTTGGCATTATTGCTACCTGTTTTGGTGTCATGCTGGTAACTGGATGTCTCGTCAAGTAAATTCAAGTCAAGAAGCTTTTTTTTATAGTAATTTCAATCATATATCTCTGATGCAGTACACAGTGAAATGAGACAACGTTCCTCCAGAACCCTGATGCTACATTTAATAACATAAAGCTACATAACAGAAAACACAGAGTGAAGGACTAGTAAGTGTCCTCGCCACATGAAGTACATCGTGTGCAACCTGGTGCAAACAGAGCGAGACAGACAGTGCAAGACAACACAAGACAGTGTAGGACAAACACAAAATAGCGCCCCCAGTAAACCTTCTGTATATTATACAGTACAGTGTGCAGAGAGAACTGAGTACAGGAGTGAACTTATAAGTAAACAAAATGTAAACAAAAGGGTTTGTGCCAAACAGCAATAGCAGCAGTCAAAATGATGTTCAAAACCAGCATGTAAACAGTTTGTAATAATAAAGTAATATATAATGAGTGGTGCTGAAGACATGGATGTGTGAAGTGAGTATGAGTGTGTGTTGAGTCCGGGTTGTACAGATCAGTAACACAGCTGAGTGTGTGTGTGCGTGAGTTTCACTTTAGTTCTGTGTTAAGAAGCCTGATGGCTTAAGGGATAAAACTGTTGCACAGTCTGGAAGTTACGGCCCGAATGCTTCGGAACCACTTTCCTGATGGTAGGAGAGTGAAAAGTGTGTGTGTGTGGGGTGTGTGGGGTCGTCCACAATGCTGTTGGCTTTGCAGATGCAGTGTGTGTTGTCATATTAGTATTAGGGCTGTCAATCGATTAAAACATTCAATCGTGATTAATCGCACAGTTGTCATGAATTAACTCACGATTAATCACACATTTTTAATTGTTCTAAATGTACCTTAAATTAAATGTTTCCAATTTTTTAATACTCGAATCAACATGCGCATGGACAAATATTGATGCTTTATACAATGTATGTTTATTATTTGTGAAACCAAACTCAACATAGAGCATTAAGACAACATTTTCTTGTAAACGTTTCAAAGTAATTATGGTGTTTTAAATTACATTAACGATCAGATCACCAAACGGAACCTTTGCTATGTTTCCACACGGACGGTTAATGAGGTGATACCGGAGCAACTTTTCGAGCTTTCTATATATGTTTATTATCTCTGTGCGCCCCCTGTCTGTTTTCTTTATTTTACAAATTGACAGTGTTTTGTTGTTATTATGTGTGTACAAATAAAAGTAGACACTTTACAGATTCGAACGATGTATTGCTTTTATCTGTACGATCAAAAAAAACAAAGTTTGTTTGCGTTATGAGGAAAAAATGGCACAAAACACGCCGGTGCGTTTGTCGACCCCAGAGGGTAAATTGTGCGCATCATGGAGGATTTTGGTGCTGATTTGAGACTTTGCATCCGTAAAACAAAAATAATTTTTTTCCTGGAGTTTATTTATTTATTTATTTTGAGTAAAGTAAGGACGTGCTCCCTCCCAGATGTGCTGAACGACTTCTACGCCCGGTTCGAGGTGCAGAACAACGTGGTGGCGAGGAAGACCATCCCTCCTCCCACTGACCAGGTGCTCTGTCTAACCACAGCTGAAGTGAGGAAAACCCTATGCAGAGTTAACCCACGGAAGTCTGCTGGACCAGACAACATTCCTGGCAGAGTGCTCAGGGAATGTGCAGAACAGCTAGCAGATGTCCTCACTGACATCTTCAACATCTCCCTGAGCAGCAACGTTGTTCCCACGTGCCTCAAGACAACGACCATTGTTCCCGTGCCGAAGAAGTCTTCTGTCTCCTGCCTCAATGACTATCGTCCCGTCGCGCTCACACCCATCGTGATGAAGTGTTTCGAGAGGCTCGTCATGAGGCACATTAAGACACAGCTTCCACCCTCCCTGGACCCCATGCAGTTTGCGTATCGTCCAAACCGTTCCACGGACGATGCTATCTCCACAACCCTCCATCTGGCCCTCACCCACCTGGATAACAAGGACTCGTATGTACGAATGCTGTTCATTGACTTCAGCTCAGCATTCAACACAATCATTCCTCAGCACCTGATCGAGAAGTTGAACCTTCTGGGCCTGAACACCTCCCTCTGTAACTGGATCCTGGACTTCCTGACTGAGAGACCTCAGTCAGTCAGGATCGGGAACAGCATCTCCAGCACCACCACACTGAGCACTGGGGCCCCCCAGGGCTGTGTGCTCAGCCCACTGCTGTTCACTCTGCTGACTCACGACTGTGTAGCAATGCACAGCTCGAACCACATCATCAAGTTCGCTGATGACACGACCGTGGTGGGTCTAATCAGCAAGAACAACGAGTCAGCATATAGAGAAGAGGTGCAACGGTTAACTGCCTGGTGTGGAGCAAACAACCTGTCTCTGAATGTGGACAAAACGAAAGAGATGGTTGTGGACTTCAGGCGAGCACAGAGCGACCAATCTCCACTGATTATTGATGGATCCTCTGTGGAGATCGTCAAGAGCACCAAATTCCTTGGTGTTCATCTGGCAGACAACCTCACCTGGTCACTTAACACCAGCTCCATCACCAAGAAAGCCCAGTAGCGTCTCTACTTCCTGAGAAGGCTGAGGAAAGCCCACCTCCCTCCCCCCATCCTGACCATGTTCTACAGAGGGACCATTGAGAGCATCCTGAGCAGCTGCATCACTGCCTGGTTTGGGAATTGCACCGTCTCGGATCGCAAGACCCTACAGAGGATAGTGAGGACAGCTGAGAAGATCATCGGAATCTCTCTCCCCTCTATCATGGACATTTACACTACACGCTGCATCCGCAAAGCACACAGCATTGTGGACGATCACACACACCCGTCACACACACTTTTCACACTCCTACCATCAGGAAAACGGTTCCGAAGCATTCGGGCCGCAACAACAAGACTGTGCAACAGTTTCTTTCCACAAGCCATCAGGCTTCTTAATACACAGAACTGAAACAGAACTCACACACACTCACTCAGTCACACACACACTCACTCAAATGTGTGTTACTGAACTGTACAACCTGGACTAAACACAATCATCACTTATTTCGATCCACTCCACCACCACTTATCTATTTATTATTATTTATACTCGCACCTTGTACTACAGTAGAATGTTTACATGCTGTCTTTGCACCTCCTTGCTGCTGTTTTTTTGCACTACATTGTTCTGTTCTGTTTGTATTCTCTCCTGGGTATAGTTTTTACATTTCTCCTTACAAAGTACTGTATAATCAAGTATACAGCAGGTTTACTAGTCGGCGCTATACTTGGTTTTTTTTGTCTTTTGTCTTGTCTTGTGTTGTCTGTCTGCAATGTCTGTCTGTACTGTTTTTTGTTTGCACTGTTTGCACCAGGTTGCACTCGATGCACTTTATGTTTGTGTTGTAGCTCTATGCTGCTGTTGTTTTGTTGTTTAGTGTAGCACCAGGGTTCCGGAGAAACGTTGTTTCATTTTTACTGTGTACTGTGTACCACTGTGTATAGCAAAAATGACAATAAAAGCCTCTTGACTCTTGACTTGACGTCGTAAATAAACGTGTTGCACTGAAGGTTTTAATTTCGCCTCTTTTATATTTATTATTAATATTTATTTATAAAAATGGTCAAACAGAAATGCGTGCTGCATTAATCACACGTTAATAAAACCAGTGCTGTTAAAATTCTTCATTTTTCATTAATAAATATATTTATACGAAACGAATACAATTTTTTAAAATGTATCTAAGCTGAAGATCCACCATATAGAACATAAGCAGAGAAAAGATGATGATGAGGTCAGGTGATCAGGAATGTCTCTGTTCTCAGTCATGTTCTCATCACTGACTCCCTCTGTCTCATCCACGTTAACCCCAGACTTCTTACTGCCTTCTGCCTGCTCATTGTGAGCTTCAGAAACTAGTCTACATCTGTGGTGTGTGTGTGTGAGAGAGACAGGAAATGATGCACCAGTGGATTGAAAAAGCGGCGCAATGACAAGAAACTGGTTGATGTGCTTCAAACTAAAGTAACGAGTCTGATTTGAAGATGTAAGAAGTAGAAAGTGCAGACGTGTGTGTAAAAATGTAAAAGGAAAACGTTGTCCGAAAAACAAATAATGAAGTAAAAAACTGATACCAGAAAAATCTACTTAAGTACAGTAACTAAGTATTTGTACATTGTTACTTCCAGTCTCTGAAAATAGTATGTAAGTAGATAGAGTGAGACAGAGAGACAGATAGATGGCGCAATTCTCTTGAATTGAAGGTAATACAGTCTGTGCTGATGCTGCAGCTTTGGGTGGGCGGAGTCTAAATGTGGCGTTATGACCAAGACGGTAATAACCAGGAAATGGAGGTGGGGGGAGGAGAGAAGAGGGGAGGACCAGAGACAGTGGGGGAGAGGAAGAGAGTGGGAGAGAGAGAGAGAGAGAGAGAGAGAGATGCTCAGAGAAATGCCTGCACCAAAGATAACACAAAGGAAAAAGACATAGAAGAAATGAAGATGCTTATGCGCTCAGATCAGCTGAGGAAATGAACAGAAAGCCTGAGAAGGTAATGGGTTTCTAATGCTTTTGTCTTTCTTTGTCCTGACAATGAAGAATGCAATTCGTCCTATTGTCTATCACCTTCAGACTCGAGTCACCTATATTAGGGACGGTTATTTTGATCAGATCTTTTTTTTTAATGGGAATCTACATTTAATGCAAAAACCCTCCTGCAAATGCAGTAATGACCTGGGTGTTCTTATATCCGTAAATCCCATCTAAAAATGATCATAATCATTAACAGGAGTATCATTACAGAGCCTCAGAAGTGTGGAAATAAAAGAAAAACGCCCTGAGTGTGTTTGTGTGTTTGTGTTTGTGTGTGTGAGTGTTTGTGTTTGTGTGTGTGAGTGTATGTGTTTGTGTGTATGTGTGAGAGTGTGATATTCTGGTGTGGAGAACAGAGTAAGCACGTGCAGTGCACGCACCCCGCTCAGCCTGCGCATTGGCTGCAGTGGTGCGCGCTCCCGATCAACAACCATCTCCTATTGATTTCCTCCTTCTTTCTGGGGCCCTTTGGCTGATTTCAGTGCATCTCAGTTTATTTCAAACCCTTCACACTGACAGCGGTGTTTCACTGTTTCACTCTGCCTTCTTGAAGTCATTCCCCCCCAACATTTGCTTGTTTTGCTGGTTATTCAGCTCGATGTCACCATCTGCGCACTCATGCGGCGAAAAAGTGCACAGTAGGCATGTCCCAATAAACCAGTTATCTGATCATATATATATATAAACAGATAGTTTTGTTTCAGTTTGGCAGCTATTTTTACAGATTTGTTGGCCTATTATAAGCAAATCCGTTGAAACATCTGGAACATTCTTTTGTCTAGGTTGGTCTGCAGATGATCCATGCCAAAATGATGAATGGACATCATTTACATTTATCTGAAAGGTGTTGGGCTTTGCTCAGTGATCCAGCAGTGCCAGCTTGGTAGTGCTGTGAATCAATCATATGACCAACGTCTTAACCACTTCCCCGTTTGTACAAGGAGTAGCAAATATTTTCGGAATAAATCCAAAAGCTGGGACATGCACTTGAATTGTAGATGTTGGTGTGTATTCAGGTCAGCATACTTTAAGGACTTGTAGGGAAGAAGAACATCAGACAGTCATGAACCCACTAGGCTTTCGGGAGCGTTCTCCTGGAGATAGTTATGCTTTGTGTCGATACTTAGATGCATAGCCGAGATGCACCTTCACAACCTATTTTATTTTGCCATTTTACAGCATGTTAGAGGGAAGAGTTTTGAATATCAAACTTCTGCTGATACCTTTTGGTCAGGTGTCAAGATGATGTGGGGCAAATTTTGTGAGGATTGGAAATGGCCGTTAGATGTGAGGATTTTTATAATGTTATTGTAATTATTAACCAGTAGGTGGCATTGTCACAGAAGTTCTTTTATCAGGACCATTGCATAGTGCATAGTGCAAAGTCGTTGCTGAAATACAGCCAGTTTCCTGTTTGACTGATTTGCTGTCAAAACTTACTGAAATGAAAAGTATTGAAATTATAAAATTATATAAAAATCCAAGAGGGCAGAAAATCTAATTAGGCAGAAATTGATGTTAAAGGGTGCTTTGAACCCGAATCGACCCAGGTACGGATGGGTTTAAAGATTTTGGACACACGATTCAAATCTTATGACTTTTTGATAGTGTGTGCAGAACTCCAGCGCATGATGTCCTCTCCTGGAATGGGCACACCCAGCGACCCTCTCCTAACCAGCCCAGGGAGAGATGGCTTCGGGGTGGCCCAAGGTGACACATGGAGGCCGACTCTTCCCAAAACCTGCAGCTTCCCGATGTCCACCACACGTCACCTCAGCCATCGGGCCAACAGCTTCCAGAGGCATCCGAAACGGCGAAAGCTCATCCGCCCGTCTCCACCCCCTCCGCCCAACACACCTTGCCCTCTGGAGCAGCTGGACTTCAGCGATCTGCCTCCACGACGCACTTTTTCTGAGCTCCTCTTCAACGGTTGCATCCTATTCGGCATCGAGTTCAGCTACGCCATGGAGACGGCCTACGTTACCCCTTTGCTCCTTCAGATGGGTCTGCCAGATCAGTTCTACAGCCTTGTCTGGTTTATCAGCCCCATATTAGGTACCTCATGGAGAATATGGATACTCTGGGGTTTTTTTGTACTTAGAATCCTATTTAATAGTAAAATTATAAATTTTTAATAATAAAATGTTTTATTTGATAGTACGTTTTTATGCTCAATTTATAAATTGATGTAAAAACTAACCTTTGTCAATGGATTTTTTATAAAATGAGACCAGTATAAAAAAAAAAAAAAAAAAAACGAGACCGTCTGGGTCAGTAAAGTAGAACATCACCCTCTCTCTTTTTCTGTTCATCCTCAGGGTTCCTGCTTCAGCCGATCCTCGGAGCGTGGAGTGACCGGTGTACGTCACGTTTTGGCCGCCGGAGACCTTTTATCTTTGCTTTGTCCATCGGTAAGCCTTGTAACATCACCTAAAAATAGAGTCCTCTTGAGAAAGCTGTGCATTAGTGGACTGTTGTGGTGTTAAAGAATGTTGGGGGGGGTAGTGTTGTTACGATTTCGTTTGAACCATCCATCCGCGTGTGCTCTGGGTCCCTAATGCTGGTCCTGAAGATCCAAACATCCTGCAGATGTTCACATGTTAGAGCAGGAATGTTTAGTATCGGGGGTTCTAACTGTGAAAAGAAACAAGATGCTATTCAGACTTATGGATAATTCAGCCTCCGTGTGTCCAGGCGCTCTACTCGGCCTGACGCTGGTGCTAAATGGGCGGGACATTGGATCCGCGCTGGCAGACACTGCTGTCATTCACAAGTGGGGCATTGTGCTGACCGTGTGCGGAGTGGTTCTGATGGACTTCAGTGCTGACTCTGCGGATAATCCCAGTCACGCCTACATGATGGACGTGTGCAGTCCGGAGGACCAAGACAGAGGCCTCAACATCCATGCACTATTGGCAGGTCAGAGATCAGTTCTTATGAGCAGATTATAGCAGTGGAATTTGCTGCAAAATATATCATATATATTTTTGTACTGTTCCGCCATGGAAAGGTTTGTAATGTTTAATTTCTAGACATTTAAAGGCATAAACAAGGTGGTATCAAAAAGTTTCCAGGCTAGTTTTGTAACGCACAGTCACAGGGTGCACAAACCTTTATAAGTCAGTGTGCCAAAAGACATCGTCCTGTGTACATCGGGAGCCGTTCTTTTCTGCTATTCTGACCACGTGCGTTACCACGTTTGCTATTCTGACCACGTGCCCACCCTGTCACCGAGCTCTCCTCACATGTGAGATTCACAACGTGATCCCACTTCCACACCCACCCGACTCGCCAGATTTGGCTCCTGCGGACTTCACCCTCTTCCCGAAGATGAAGGTCCAGCTCCAAGCTCACTGTTTAAACACCATTGCGTCGATCCAGCACGAATTGCAGAGGGGTGCTTCTTCGAAAAGAAGACTTCCAGGACACGATCCAGAATTGGCAGGTGTGCTGGGAGCACAGTATTGCTGTGCAATGAGACAATTTTAAAGGTGAAAGTGTGTAAACATAGATCAATTAAGTACTTTCTTGTAAACAGAGCCTCTCGAAACGTTTTGATACCAACTTGTAATTCCTACAAAAATGCTTTTATAAAATTGCCTGGTACAGATGTTCACTGGTTTGTATATTTTTTTTTCATATCCAGGCTTCTTTACATTTTTCAGACCCAGAAATGATAAAGAACAGATATCCCCCCCCTTTTTTTTTTTTTTTTTTTTTTTTTTAAAAGGAACCCATTATAAATATGTAGTGTTATAAATACGTATGTGAAGTCTCTGGGTTACTGATCGGAAGTCCCAGGATCGCCAAGCTGCCACTCTTGGGGCACTTGAGCAAGGCGATTTACCCTCTGTGCTCCAAGGGTGCTGTATCATGGCTGACCCTGCACTCTGACCCCAGTTTCCTAACATGCAAAGAAAGAATTTCACTCTGCTGTAAGGTACATGTGACAAGTATAAAGCTCCTTTCTTTTGAAGGATTATTCATTGCCAATGCAGTTCACATCACAGATAGAAGGGGGCTCGAAAACTACAAACTTCATGCTTACTACTGTGCAAATCATTGACGCTAATCTGCGCAGGTCTGGGTGGTGGTTTCGGCTACATCGTGGGTGGGGTGAACTGGGACCACACCGCGTTCGGCAAGTCAATGGGAGGTCAGCTCCGAGTCATCTACCTGTTCACCAGCATAACCCTTGTAATCGCTACAGCTCTCACACTCACTAGCATCCCAGAGCGTCCTCTCCTGCCATCTCAAAAAAGGAGTACGAAACATTTGAAGAGCCCCGTCCTGGCTCTACCACCGTCTCCTCCTCCAGCTGCTGGAGCCCTGCAGGAAGAGGAAGAGGAGGAGGACGGTCTGTATGGCTACCACTTCTCTAGCCGTAGGTACCCGGATAGTTTGGGACACTCGTGTAGTGCCAACGCGAGGCTCTGTGCAGGTCTCACCAGCCCCATTTCCCCTCTCAGCCCACTGACTCCCAAATACGGCAGCTTTATCAGCCGGGACAACACTCTGACGGACATTAACGAGTTTGCGTCGTCCTTGGGGACATCGTACATAGATAGCGTGCTGATTGACTGTTACACTGGACAACAAATGCCCCAACCA
Organism: Silurus glanis; assembly: GCA_014706435.1. Classification (NCBI taxonomy): domain Eukaryota; kingdom Metazoa; phylum Chordata; class Actinopteri; order Siluriformes; family Siluridae; genus Silurus; species Silurus glanis. Next base: position 3,359,619 of record JAAIIK010000109.1, read on the forward strand.
TTGAAACCTGAGACCATGACTCCATGCCTTCCTATGGGAGAAACTCCTCCCGCTCAGGTGTCACAGCTGGCTGTGGCACCGTCTCCAGCTGCCAACTCTCAGGAAAGGGAATTATCTCAACCGAATGGAGAGCTGCAGGAAGCGGAAAGATTAGGGGCTACTGAAGTTCAAGCCAGTGAATGTTTGGAGTTGAATGAAGCCTCTGAGCTCAGCGAGCCTCTGCAGGATGGTGGCGGATTAAAACTAGGAAGCAGCGCCTCAGGGATCCTAAAACGCCCCCAGAGCCTGGCCTTGCTGGATGAGCCGTTGACTGGCCCCAGCAACGGCTTGGAAAATGGGCGGAGACGCACTGTTACCTTCAGCCAACAGGTGAGTCTGTAGTGTTTTTAATGACACATGATGAGAAATGCTGAGAAGAGGTTTACTGTAGAAAAGTTTGTGACTGACAGAAACTTGCGCCCTCTTCTGGTTGGAGAATAGATTTTTCAGCAATCAGACTGGCATGGTTCTGCAGGCAGTTTTTAATGAATCTCACACAAATCTCCACAAACTCTAGTGGAACATCTTCCCAGAAGAGTGGTGGATATTATGACAGGAGATGGAGACTAAATGCTGCATTTTTTTACTTTTCTATCAAACACGATATACACCAGTATGAAAGCACAGTCTTGATGCCCTTTAGTACTGTAAATATACTTATCCTCTTCAGGTTGCAAACATTCTCCTAAATGGGGTACAGTACGACAGCAAGCTCAGTGACAACACAGAGGTAATAGACACTCAGATGTCTCTGAAGTTGCTCTGCATCGCCATCTACAGGATGCCCCCGTCCCTGCGCAGCCTGTGCACCAACCACTTCCTGGGTAAGTCCATGCAGTGAAACATTCAGCCAGTGTTCATGGAGACTCTTATTCAATTTATGTGTGTGGTCTTCAGGTTGGCTGTCCTTTGAAGGCATGCTGCTCTTCTACACTGACTTCATGGGCGAGGTGGTGTTTGGGGGCGACCCCAAAGCGCTGCCGGATACCAAGGCGTACCAGCGCTACAACGCCGGGGTCAGCATGGGCTGCTGGGGCATGTGCATCTATGCCTTTAGTGCTGCTTTTTACTCAGGTAAGTCCTCAGAGCACCAACACGGTGAATTCCACCCCCTTTGTCTTTTTATTTATCTGGGACTGTATTTGTGTTCCACAGCCATCCTGGAGAAGCTGGAGGAACGCTTCTCTTTGCGCTCTCTGTATTTCTTTGCCTACCTGGCGTTCGGCTTGGGCACGGGTCTGGCCACTCTCACCACCAACCTGTATGTGGTGCTGTCTCTGTGCGTCACCTACGGGGTCATGTTCTCCTCGCTCTGCACGCTGCCTTACTCGCTGCTATGTGAATATTACCAGACCCCGCAGGTAAGGGCGTTATTGTGTACAGCCAAAAGTATGTGCACCCCTGATCTTCATGCCCATTTGCCAAAATATTCTTCATTCTCAGAATATTACTACTTAAATCTCGACCTAATTCTCAAAATATTACTACTTTAATCTCGACCTAATTCTCAAAATATTACTACTTTAATCTTGACTTCATTCTCAAAATATTACTACTTTAATCTCGACTTCATTCTCA
>JAAIIK010000109.1:3361486-3376764 GCA_014706435.1 Silurus glanis
TTAATCTCGACCTAATTCTCAAAATATTACTACTTTAATCTCGACCTAATTCTCAAAATATTACTCCTTAAATTTTGACTTCATTCTCACAATATTTGAACTTTATTTTTGTCATTTTTGATTTGTATGTTTTTATTTAACATGGCACTAAAACGCCGTTGTAGACTTGTGTCACAAACAAAGTCATATAAAAAGATCCGCAATCCCGATTTCGTTTCTGGGCGCAATTGGAATTCAAAAAGAGCAAAAAAAAAAAAAAACTAAACGAGACTCTGCCTTCTTATTCAGTGTGACCAATGAGCACGTGTTCGTACCACATGACCTCATGGAGGGCAAGATATTAAAAATGCAGAAGCCCATTTTCATGGCACTTAGCTTGCTTTTTGTGGACATCCAGGCATTAATCAGTAATGAGCCTCATCCTGCACTTGCTCTTCCTGTTGGAGATGAAATCGGAGTTTTATTGAGTCCTGATTTGTTGTGTTGTTGAGTGAATATTGTGTTATTTCTAGTGGGAAACGAACAGTATTGTCTTACCGATGTTGAAATCGTCAATTTAGAACAAAATCTTATAATCCACATTCCTTAATTTTACAAAATATCAGTTGAATTACATAAAGACTATTTGGTAGAGTTCTCCTACCTCCTACTCTCAGTTCTCCTACCAATTACCTGTGTGGGTGTGTGTGTGTACTCGTAGTTCTGCGGCTCCACAGAGGACGGCACCAGGAGAGGCATGGGGGTGGACATCTCCCTTCTCAGCTGCCAGTACTTCCTGGCCCAGATCCTGGTCTCTGTGGCGATGGGACCTCTGACCTCGCTGGTGGGCGGGGCTCAGGGTGTGATGTACTTTGCGAGCCTCATGTCATTTGTGGGCTGCATGTACTCCTCGCTGTGTGTGGTGTACCAGCTGCCACCTCCGGAGGGTGAGCGCTCGCAGAGTGAGAGCCAACCACTACTGGTGCACATATAAATTCACAAAACACACACGCTCATAGACGCCTGTATTACATACACACATGCACATGAATTTTTTTACGCAGCACCGATCGCTCGTCATGTCTTTGTAGAACTTTTTTTTTTTCCACTAAAGGCATGTTTGATTCCCTTTTATACATTAAGTGTGTTTACATGCTTGACAATAATCTGATCTAAATATGATTTTTGGCAGTTGTGTTCAGATTTCGGAAAATTTAACTGCGATTTTGTGTATCGGATCCTTTCGCGTTGTTCCGCAAGTACACACGCACCATTAATCTGATCTGTGTGTGTACGTGTAACCGGTTTCTTATTTAACCCTGTAGATCACAAATACTAAACAGAGGGTGTGTTGCAGATGATTTTACAAAGAACAACTCTGAATTATGTGCGGCTGTGGAATGTGTCCAATATACACTATGAGGACAAAAGTATTGGGACACCTGACACCTCACCTCCATGAGAACCCGACATTCCCAACACCTGCACAAGAGTGGAAGTTATTATAACATCAAACAGGGACCAAATGTGGAACAGGATGTTAAAAAAAACACATTTTATACTCAAGTGTCCACATACTTTTGTCTATATAACATGCACAATTTGCTCATTATGAACTTCTCAGTCTTTGAAGGCATTTGATCTGAAAAGGTGTCAGTAGATCAGCACGTTATGGGCGATTTTTGCAAAATGTAGTTAATTTTTAAAGCCGCCTTCGAAACCACTGCAAAATAATCGTACGAATAAATGGCTAAAACAAAAACCGAAAAGATGATGCACTCGATCAGCTCCTACGGTGCCTTTAAAAGTGTTTTTGGTTCACAATATCAGATTACTTTACACATGTAAACATACTTATTGTAGTTTCATAATAGAAAAAGAAAAAAAAAAAAAAAACAATCCTAAACACACATCCACATACGTCACAGATTTCATTAGCCTGCCTTTCCTCTCCCAAGCCCCCGAATTCACCTGAAACATTGTGAACTTCACAGATATGTGAGTTTCCTGGGCAGAAAAGGTTCCAAATCCAGAAAAGTTGAAGGATAAAACAGAAACGACTCTCACATATCGAGATGCGGTGACGCGCTCGGTGCGTGTGAACATGACGATGATGCATATGTGCATGGGATTCAGCACTGATGCCTGATCCTACATTCACACGAGCAGGCAACGTCATTTCGGGTTTAGTACTAGCTTTTCGTTTACGCTCAGTCGCCAATAATCCCTGATAAGCGTTATATTTATTCTTAATACGTACAGTACGTTCACGGCTATTGGCAGGTCGTATACGGAAGATGAAACAATGATGTTTTTGGATCAAACTTTGAACAGGACTGGGAACGTCGCAAGTGGGGAATTGAAAAAACATCGGCCCACACGTGCACGATTATCAGTTAAAAGTATCATTCGAGCAAAACTTTCGTATTTGGTGCTTTTTTTTACATTTGCATTCATTCGTTGCCGAAATTGTGGCTTGCCTTTGCTCGCTTGGGTGAATGTAGAGTTACTTCAGGCCTCTGTTTCTGCAAGACAGCAACAGAGAATGTGAAATGGACAGTTTTGTACTTTCCATAAACTAGCATTAAGTTTAGTGTATTTAATAAGCAAAAAAAACTAAAACCACCTTCGTTCACGTGCATGCTTTCGAGACTCGACATGACATTGTACGCAGACGGATGCAAAGATTCAGAACCATAAACCATGGATTTATAGAAAATGTGCTTTCTACACAGCTGAGCGGTGTTTAAGTTGACTGCATGCGCTCATTGGAAACATCCTCAGAACTCTCTGGGATGGTCACAAACATGTCACGCCACCCTACGCTGTTTTTTTTTTTTTTTTTTTTGTTTTTTAAACACACTCTTCCGCCTGCTCTGCCGTGTGATCTGGCGTGATGGTTGTAATGATGACAGTGGTTCTTGTCATTATCAGGCAGAGCGGATGTTGAGACTGGAGTGTGAGCGACTACAGCTCAGCTGTAACGGAGAAGCAGCCACTACAGAAGAGACGATCAAGCCATATCTACTGTCTTTACTTCTCTTTCTTTTTGAGTTTGGCACCCAGGCAACAGATCAGGAAGACACATTAGGAACTAAAAGTGAACTCTTATGCGAGACTTTTTTTTTTAATGATGTAACTCATTCACGCGCCACTAAGGGGCAGACTCGCTGCTTTTTCAGTGAAAGAAACAAAATGTCGAACTGTTTTGCGATTTTTTTTCCCTTCCTTTTTTGGATTTCCAGCGCTCAGATTTTGGCAGGGGGGGAACCCATACTCTGAATATGTAAATAAAGCACAACATTCCCTGTAATCGTTTTTACCTAAGCATGCTTAATTTTTTTTTTTTCTTTACAAAGATGAGCAATAGCAAGCCAGGAATCAGGTAAGCGCTTGAATTATATATTTTTCTGCTCTAGATTGAAAACTTGACCTAGTCCTGGATGGGAAAATAAATCGATTATGTGTTCGTACTGTAAACAGAAGTCAAGTTTTATCATCTACAGTAAATTAAATTAAACTAAGAAAACCTTCAGGCAGGAAAGGAACAGAAAATACAACATGGGTTTAAAAAGACGAGTGATTTTTTTTTATTTATACGCCTGAACCAGAATATACAAAGCAGTGGTCAAATGCAACCAAAAAAAAACAAAAACAAAAAAAAAAAAAAAACAAACACAACACCAGTGCCGGCATGTTGACCGTTTCCCATCCTGCACTGCCCATTAAAAAAAAAATAAAAAAATCAAACTGTACACAAAGACTTGAAAAAGTACAAACCTCCTGGAATGCATATGAAACAAAAGACCAAAAACATTAAGGTTTAAGAGGGGTTAATTAACATAAGCTAACCAGAAAAAGGACAAAAGTCTTCGACTCTTGCGCAGTGAGGAGACCCATTCATGGACGCCATCTGCTGCGGTGTGCTGACAGATAAGCCAAAGCAAGGGATTAACTACTAGCAGCAGAAAACAACTAGGATTTTGTTGTCCATTAGCCCCTGCTTAAAACTTTCATCTTTGGTCTTAAGTGGATCTGAATTATATGATCACCCATATAAACATCAGAACATGAAGGGGAAAATGGGGGTACTTATATACGGCAACGTGTACGTTATTTTTTTTTTTAAAGTATGCTCTGCTGGTCAAAAAAAACACAGTAGAAGATGTGCTTGCACATTTTAAACTTGTGCATAAAAAAAATTATCTTGGATATTTAATAACAGGACCCTAATGTTGTTCCTACACCAATAAATAACATCATACAAAAAGGAGAGAGAGAAAAAAAAAAATAGGGGGGGGGGGGGGGGGGGGGGTCATGATGTTACAGGCTTCAGTGTAATTGAGTAAGGGCAGAATGAAAATATACACAGAAGCACAAAATCTACTAGGTCTGATTGACCGAACAGATTAGCTCTAGGCTTTTGCTTCAGCCTCAGCAGCTTCTGTGGACTCGCCGTTCTCCTCTGTCTTCTGTTTCTTTGTTTCAGCTGACTCCTAAAGGCACAAAAGATTTAGACAATGGATACCAAGACTGGTCATAATGAAGCTGGGGTGTTATTTTTACCAAAATAGTTTTTTTTTTTTTTTTTTTTAAACCCACCTCCTCCTCTGCAGGACGTTTCACTGCCTGCCCATCTGCTTCCTCTTCAGCAGCCTTCTCCTCCTCCTCCTCCCCCTCCCCCTCTGCAGCTGCTTCACAACGCAATTTTCACGTTAATTACTGAGCGACATCGCACACCGTAATACTGACTCGCTGGGCGGTAAATGACTTACGTTCTTCGGCTGCTTTGTCCTCTTTGTCGGTTTCTTCGTGAGATGCACCGTTAGTCTGTCAGAGAAGTTTTTTTTTTTTCATTACAGTCATTTATAAAGTATGAGAAAAACAAAAACTCTGAGATACAAGGGTGTTTTTTAAAGCCTCTCACTCTGAGTCATTGTAACATTATCAAGTACATGAGTTACTGTGTTGTGGGAGGTCCACCAATAACATTCCACAGACACAGAGCCTTCTTGCCGCTCTGATAAACAGGCACGCTGCCAATGCTAATACCGTGTCTGACTGCGCTACATCTGTGGAAGTTCACAAACCTAAACAAAGAGCACAACCTGCACAGCACCAGAGCAGAAGGAGGACCTGCTGTGAGTCGCCCGACACCTGCACCACGAGCTGTAACTCACTGACAAAAGCCTTACAGGGCCCTGCTGGAACCCCCCCCCCAACACACACACACACACACACACACACACACACACACACACACCCCTCCCTCTTTTACATACCTCTGTGCCATTAGCAGGTGCCTCTCCATTGCCGTTCTCCTTCTTCTCCTCCTCCTGCACCTCCTCCACAACTTCTTTCTTCTCCTTCAGATCCTATACACGTAACAAAGATAGAGTTACAAAGTCGTGAAAACATCAGTAGGAGGAAATAGGTTCCTCTGTTTCGCGGGGCACCTTTGCAATTCCGCTTTCTGGCGTTCGTTCCACCTAAGAGTCTGAGTGGAAGTTTATTGTTTTCCGCCCACGAGAAGCAGCAGCGTCACAACAGAAATACCCAAGCTAATCATCAACGTATAGACAGCGAACATGTATTATATTCTATTTAACAAAAACAAAATAAAAAAAAATAAAAAAACGTCCACTTCTTGACACCCCCCCCCCCCAACACACACCCCCCCCCCCCGCGAACACGACCGTTTGGTACCATCCATCCAATCGCGTCAAGCCAAACTCCGAACGCAGCTCGGTCTCTCTCGCGCGCCAAGAGCGGCGCGTGCCCGATTCCCAGACAAAGGGCAGCGCGTGGCCATGAGGATCAATGCATGCTCGGCGCGCGAGCGCACGGCATATTTAGAAAATTAAAGAGAGCGGGAAAAAAAAAAGAAGAGCTCGCGACCTTATTTTCAAATCGCGGAAAAAAAAAAAAAAATCCGTTAGAACCTTTTTTTACTTTTTTTTTTTTTTTTTACCTCAGACCCTCCGAAAACCAAAATCAAAAATGGTGACCATTTAAGGCCAAAAAAATTTTCTCATCAAAAACCCGGGAAAAAAATGAACGGTTTTTACTAATAGGTCTGTCAGCAAATAAACGGAAAGCGGTTAATGTTTATGGATGAATAAGTGCCTCCATTTTACATAGGTTTACACGAAAGCCATCAGCGCGTAAGCTAACAGCACCAAGCGCTCCTCCGCTGATGGGGTTCTCAGGTACCCGTGATGAAACTAGCCTTCCTGAAGCGCGACTCACCTCAGAACCTAAAACAGGTGTTTTCACACCTAACTGACTCGAATTCAGTTCACCTGACTGAAAAGTTTAGTTTTTTTTTTTTTTGGTCATCTTCCCCCTACAAACACACATTAAACTTACCTTTGCGGTCACCTCTGCGGTGGTGGTGGTGGTGGTGGTCGTATCTACAGCGGTGTCGGCCATGTTTTGTTGAGGGGGGGAAAAAAGAACTTAAGAAAAAATACTTATGTATTTAAAAAAAGAAATAGTGTTTTCTTTTCCCTCGTGTTGGAGAGCTGAGAGAGGAGGCGGTGAGACGCGGGGAGGAAGAGTGAATCAAAACCGCGTCGACCTGAGAGAACTGAAAGGAGCGAGCTAACCGCTGCGGAATCTGATTGGACGGCCAATGCCTCGCGCTTTCTGATTGGCCGGGCAGAATTCAGCGCGGCGATTTCGCCTGCTCCTATAGGACGGACGCGCGTCGCTCAGCGATAAAGCCTGCCTCCAAGCTCCGCCTACTTAAGAAAAAGAAGGAAAAAAAACGGCTCTCCGCGCTTCTATTGGCGAAACATTATAACAAAATCGCGCCACATGTAGTTCACACACAGACAATAAAGATTCGGTTTTTAACACTTCTAATTTTCATTGTTCACATTTTATGAATAGAATCGCACCTGATCGGTGTTTCCTAGGTCTGTTTTTCAGGGGAAAGTTGTCTATGCACGCTCATAGAGTAGTTCGAAGTTACCCTAGTGACGTCACACAGTCAACGCGCATGCTTACTGAATCCTCAGGATTATTTTCACATGAACACTTGGGACACAATAGAACAGAAAACGGTAGAAAAAGAATAGATGTTTTATCGCGTGAAAAACAATCGGTTTTTGGTCTCTAATTCATGAAAAGCGCTGACAAAAAAAGAAAAACAAAGGTAGTATGTAGTCAGAGTAAAAGACTCCAGGAAATTGCGAGGATGTATAATTCGGTTTTAAGGCTGTAAATCGTACCTGATCGGTTCCCACTTCTGTTTTTCAGGGGAAAGTGCAGTTACAGAGTTGCTCAAAGTCCCCCGAGTGACGTCACACAGCCAACTAGTATTCTCAATAAATCACGTGCAATAAAGAAGCTAAACTTTTGCAGAGACACAATAGAACAAAATACAGTAGAATAAGAACAGGGGAGTTTTAATGAAGTGAAAAAGAAAGAAAGAATGGTTTGTTCTCATCCTCTTAAAAAAAAAACCTAACTACCTATCTGTCTAATCGTTGAAGAGAAGAGCGCAGACGAAAAGAAAAGCAAAGGTAGTGTGTGGTCAGGAAAACAGACGCAAGGAAATGGCTACGGCTGGTATAATCTGGTTTCAAGACTAAATATAACCAAGAAAATGTATTGAAATTGAATCATACTTGTTCTGCGTGTCCCAGTTTTGTTTTTCAAAACAGTAGGCTACGTATGCCCACTGAGTCTTTCGAAGTCCCCCAGGTGACATCTCACAGCCAATGGGCTTGCTCGATGAATCGTGTTAAATAAAGAAGCGAGACTTTTGCAATCGAACAGAATACAGTAGAATAAGAATTGGAGAGTTTTATGGAGTGAAAAACAATAGGTTAAGTTTTCGGAAGGAAGGAAGGAAGGAAGGATGGATGGATGGATGGATGGATGGTTTGGTCTCCGTCAGAAAAGTACTGTCCATCTAAACTATTGTGAAGAGTGCAGACAAAACGAAAAGCAAATGTAGTGAGGAAATGTCTATGGATGGAATAATTTGGGTTTTTTTTCAAAGTGCATGGGTTGTAACAATCAGTGCTGATCGTTGGTTCTCAGAAGTGCACCTCAGTCTACCACTTTGCACACTCATGGTTAGTTAAGTGAACTTGCTCTATCATTTTATATAACCAGCAGATGTCATGTGACCTGGAGAGCCCTATTACAATCAAAAGATTTACCAACATCTGCTATTATTTATTTATTTTTTTAGAAAAATAGGCACTAAAGGCTCTATATTGGCAACACCGAACCTATTGATATATCACATCTATGGCCGATAATCACTTTCGGCAGCCGTCCAATCTTTTTTCATCCCATCATACCCCAGACTCGATGGTCTACACACACAAAGGCCCAAACAGCCGTCTTTGTTTACAGCCGCCATTTCATTAGCATGTTGTATGTAAAGGCCATTGTGTCTTTAGATTGAGACTCTCCATGTGGCTGTTTTGTTCTCAGCCAGGAGGAACACTTTGACATGCTAACTCTTCCCTCACCCGCTCATCCTAAAGCCCATCCACAAATCCTCTTCCCTTTTCATATTAAAAATCTATGCGAAATCTCCATTGTTTGGCTGATTGTGATTGTGTGCATCTGTTAATACCTGTTGCATCAGAAACAAAACTTCACTGTGCATACTGTCATGCGTCTTCATAAATGTATGCGAATGTGAATGGCTGTTTCTTCATACTGTATAATGCGTGAAAACGTGACATTGCAGATTCATCAGATCCTGTATCAAGAATGAATTAGTTTTCTCTAGAAGAAGTTACAGATGGTATGTAGTCATGGCAATATGCTCCTTGAAGGAATCGGATTCACTGGGATATTACTGAGATCTAGACATGGACGTTAAATGTTTGAATTGGATTTTGAAGGTTAAGATACATAGCTAGATCTATTTATCTGTTCAAATCAAGTCAAATCAAGTCAAGTCAAGTCAAGTCAAGAAGCTTTTGTCATTTCAACCATATATACTGTATCTGAAGCAGTACACAGCGAAATGAAACAACGTTCCTCCAGAACCCTGATGCTACATTAAACAACATAAAGCTACATAACAGAAAACACAGAGTGAAGGACTAGTAAGTGTCCTCGCCACATGAAGTGCATCGTATGTGCAACCTGGTGCAAACAGAGCGAGACAACACAAGAGAGTGTAGGACAAAATCTATGAACAAGTTCAGACATACATTCATCATTCTCCTCATTTGTTTTGTTATTAGTTTCACTGAAGCAACTGAATTGTTTGCTTTATACCACAGCACTTTTAAAACCTTGGTTCTACCTGATGTGTTGGAAGTAGTTTCAACAGAGGTGCAGCTGCAAATCATCTGCAAAGTTTATGCCGGTTCTGTACTAACAATTCATACACAGGTACTTGCATTACATGAATAGATTCATAAAATGCCCCTAATGGTGAAGTTTTCTCTCAGGTGGCATTCATATAACCTTCTCAGAAGGAGTCTCCAGTTTTAGAGCTTCATCACTTGGTCATTTAGAAGAGACACTTTGTGGTTTCCTATTAACATTCCAAGCTATGTGAGTGGAAAGAGTGGAAGAAGAGAGGTTGATAAATGTTTTGTGGATGTTCTTCAACATGAAATGGTAAAAAAATATACATGGACTCCAATGTTGAGAAGTTGAGAAATCAGTAGAACATGAAGTGTTTTATTCTTTTCATAATGTCATTACAAAACTATTCCATAGGGTTAAAACGTGTCTAAAGTTCCTAGACATATATTTCTTATGTTCATGGAGATCTAGAAAATTTTTATGATTTTGATGTAAATGGATGAGCTGATGATTGAATTCGGAGCCACTATTCACCAGACCCCAATGTTTTACAACTGGAACTGTTCAGAAATCTTTTTTTTCCCACAAAGTGAAGCTCTCCGAGGCCACGGTCGGCAAGTTTTCCAAAGAAAACTTTATAATTATGGCCAGGCAGCTGACGGGGGCAATTACGCACCAAGATGAAAGCACTCAAACGTGTTGTAATCCCAAACCTAAAACCACAGCGCTCCACAAGTTGCGCTTTGGGTGCAGGTCTTGATGTGCAGATGACAGCGTTCGAGACCGTGGAAGGAGATTAATGAACATAATCACATAAAGCCTCTTGTTTATCTTCAGACAAAGGAGTAAAAACTCATGCCATGCTGTATATAGAGGCTCTTTTATTTAGGAAATGAAGTCCATGTGTCGGCTCGGCACTTAGAGACGGCTGTCTGCTGCACGGATCCAGACAAGCAACAGTGCTCAGGTCCAAGCATTACTCATGCTACGCTACTGGAAAATGGGAGCAATGGGAGAAGGGAGGTTTTGTTAGGTCATTTCCTGTAGTGCATATTCCCCCTCCGTATACCCGCAGCCTGCCTACGAGCTCGATTAGTTTCCATGGAGACTGGATCTCATCCAAAAATTGCCTGCTGCTCTTTGGAGCTTTTTTTTTTTCATATGGGAGTTTAGTTGTTTTTTTGGTTTTTTTTGTTTTTTAGAGGGAGGAGTTTAGTGTAAGTAGTATATGTTGAGTGATTCAAGAGATTTGAGATTGTATTGTCAGTGTCTTGTACAAAACACATAAGACAGCTCTCTCTCTCTCTCTCTCTCTCTCTTTCTCTCTCTTTCAATAATAGTGGCATAGTAGTATATGTGTGTGTGTGTGTGTGTGTGTATGGGTAAAATTGTGTATAATCTATATATAATGATACATAATATATTATAATAACCTCCACTCTTCCGGGAAGATGTTCCTCTAGATTTTGGAGTGTGCTTGTGGAGATTTCTGCTTATTCTGCCACAAGACCGTTAGTGAAGGTACTGATTAAATGAGAGTGAGTTCAGTGTGAAAGCTTCACATGTGTTCAATAGGGTTGAGGTCAGATCTCTTTAGCAGGTCCCTCAAGATTTTTCAATACAACCCATTATAGTTTTTAGATTTTCCAGGTTTGGGTCTTCTAGTTCAAGTGAAGGGGAAACTGAATCCTGTGTGCCTCCAGTAGTTTGCGGAGGAACCACATATGGCTGTAAATGTCAGGTGTGCCAATACTTTTGTCTATATAGTGTATATTGTGTCGACCCAAACTCAAAAGTGATTGTATTTTAGGGGCTTTAATGCAGTATTTCCTCTCCCTTTTAAAAAAAAATAATCAACCCACAGTCTAACTATGATGTGGTTAAATAATGCCTGCAAGCAAATCCATCCATCCATCCATTCATAATGATGTCTAGATTAGATAAATTAAAGAAACTGGGTCATATCCCTTAACGGCTGCATACAGCAAACAGAAATATGAGACAATGTGTATATCTTTGTCGTTTGGAAATACTTGAAGAACATGATTATGATTATTGTTTATTTATAAAAACATGTGTCTTCCTGGTGGCATTGCACTGACACCGCTGTATAATCACACCTATACTTTGTTCAGACAGGTTCTTGTGTAGCTTGAGGAATGTAATTAGTTTTACACCTAAATTTGGGGACAAAAGCCTGAAACGTGACACCTGCACTGTTAGACATGGAGGCTGTTGGACAGGGGAAGGGCTGTTTCCAGAGTCAGAGGTCAAGATTTTTGGAGGGAAAGAGGTTATATGGGTGAGCTGTGCTCTTTTGTTCTGAACAGCAGTGGATAACACATGAGGCATGGCTTTCTCATGGCTCACCACAGAAACCTGGAACAAATCAGTGCAACCCGTAGATGTCCTGAGGTAATTCTGTGAGGACATTCGCCTCACATCAGCTATATTGGACATATATGCTCATACCTGCTGTAACATACAGTGATTTTTCACCTGATTAATGGAAACATCTTTATATTGGCTGATGTTAATTATGCTAATGGTACACATAAACAGCCTAAAGATATTTAAAGCTATTTCGGATGCTTAGGAACCATGAAGACGGATTTGGACTGTAATTAATATGAACATTTTTCAACAGTGGCTTAGGAGCACAATTGCCATGAAAAGTTGTACATTCAAGTCTCCATGAGTGGACATTTGATAACCTCAACAATAAAAGAATATCCTAATGTCACCCTGATGAAGATGAGTTTCCCTTTTGAGTCTCTTCAGGATTTAACTGAGTTTTTCCATTCAGAACCGTCACCTCTGTCTCACTCGTTAGGGACATATTATTAATTAAAAATGTAGGGCCCTGAGCCCTTTCCTGTTTGCAGTGGTGATGGACAGGTTGACGGACAAGGTCAGACAGGAGTCTCCATGGACTATGATGTTTGCGGATGATATTGTTATTTGTGGTGAGAGTAGTGAGCAGGTTGAGAAGAGCCTGGAGAGGTGGAGATATGCGCTGGAGAGAAGGGGAATGAAAGTCAGTAGGAGTAAGACAGAGTACATGTGTGTGAATGAGAGGGAGGGCAGTGGAGGGGTGCGGTTGCAGGGAGAAGAGGTGGAGAAGGTGGAGGAGTTCAGGTACCTGGGGTCAACAGTGCAAAGTAATGGAGAGTGTGTTAGGGAAGTAAAGAAAAGAGTGCAGGCAGGGTGGAGTGGGTGGAGAAGAGTGATAGAAGGAGTGATTTGTGATAGAAGAGTATCTGTGAGAGTGAAAGGGAAAGTTTATAGGACTGTGGTGAGACCTGAGATGTTGTATGGTTTAGAGACAGTGGCATTGGATTAGAAATGAGTTTATTAGAGGGACAGCGCATGTTGGACGTTTTGGTGACAAGGTGAGGGAGGCGAGATTGAGATGGTTTGGACATGTGCAGAGGAGGGACACGAGTTATATTGGTAGGAGAATGCTGAGGATGGAGCCACCAGGAAGGAGGAAAAGAGGAAGACCAAGGAGGAGGTTCATGGATGTGGTGAGGGAAGACATGCAGGTAGTTGGTGTGAAAGAGGCAGATGTAGAGGACAGGGTGTTATGGAGACGGATGATCCGCTGTGGCGACCCCTAATGGGAGCAGCCGAAAGAAGAAGAAGAAGAAGAAGAAGAAGAAGAAGAAGATCATGGAAGGAGTCTCCAGTTTTAGATAAAGCTGTAACAGATAAATCCTCAGGACAAAGATGTTACCATGGTATTGTTTTAATAGAAAAATACAACCTGTATTATTATTATAAATTTTTTTCTTCAGGAAAAAATTGAGAGAAAATCAGGTCAGGAAATTACTGTTTATAGCTGCTATAACAAGTGAGTACCAGGGTTAGGTGAGAGTCCTAAAGTCTAATGACCTTTGTTATTAATCTACATGTGTTTTTTTAAGTGTATATAAAATGACATTTCGAGTTAGATACCTAGTAATGAAAGTTAACAATTATTAGAAACACCAGTGCTAGGTATATATTGTTCAGTTTATTATGGCAAGAACTTATTTTCCAGATAAAAATATATCTACATTCCAGGACCGGGTCTAGACATTTGAAGGCCCTCGGCAAAATGTATATTGCAGCTGGTTCCACTTCAGGTGAGTGAAAGTTATTCACATCCAATGGATAAAGAGCCTTGTCTTACGCTGCCCATCTTGATTGGTGAACTAGTGTATAGGTTTGTTAGGGGAATGGAGGCCCATCCGAGCCCTACGCAATGATCTGTTCTGCCTATAGCTAGTGATGGACCTGCTACATACTGTAAAACATTACTCCAGTAGAATCCAGCTTGATACATTAGCATGTTGAAATGAAAACATACTACATGAAGCATTCCGCAAATCTGTAACGGTTCTTTGGTCGGAAATTTGCATGAAAGTGTGTGAAAACAACTGTAAAGATCACAATGGAATCAAAATGACTCTTTGTGAAGTTTAAAGAGGAAAATGAAATGGAAGATCTCAGCCCGCTCAGTCAGCCCTAGTGGAAATTTCCATAGGTTGAGACTTGAATGAGGTGGCTCCTTTACCTGCACTCACCACCTACACTTTTTTTCTCCTTTTTTTTCATCAAAAGCATTGGCGCTTGGCTAACGTACTCGCTTTCCTAACTGCACAGTCTCGACAGGTCTTTGCTTGCACTTGGCTTTCAATTCCAACGACTCTGTTCAAACATGTAGCGGCTCACTTTTTATCGTTTTCCCCACCTACCCTTCCACCTTTTCCTCAGAAATCACCGCCTCCGGTAAAGAAGCCAGGGAAGTTAGAGCGCCGTTCTTCTTCTTCTCTGCTCAGATGAGGGAATTGGGGGACGGCCTGATAACCCAGACGGCAAATTATCATTTTTATCTTCCCCCCTCGGTTCCAGCTGACATTTTTCTTTTGGATCGCATCTCATCCACTTCAGTTGGACAATCATTCGATTGCATGTGCACCTTTTTTTTTTTTTACCCCCATTAGAACCCAGAACCTTCTTCATGACAGGTTAGAGACATGTCCACTAGAGACTGTAGAATAGAGACTAAATAAGTTTGTGTGCACCCTATAAAAGTTCTTTACCTTGATAAAGGGATTTTAAAGCATTAGATGGAAAATGGATAAACTGACCTGAAGTGTGTGTGTGTGTGTGTGTGTGTGTGTGTGTGTGTGTGTGCCAGTGGAGATCTAGAGCGACCTCGACCCTATTGTAAAGCTTCAACAAAGAGCCATCTGCCTAGCAAGTGGGGCTAAGACAAGAGACACACACACACACACACACACACACACACACACACACACACACACACACACACACACACACACACACACACACACACACACACACACACACACATGGGGGACATGGTAGGGGAGCAAAGGGGTGGGAGGGGACTGTCAGATGTCCCTCAAGAGCTTTCTGTATGCATGGTGAGGGTTTTTTTTTTTTTTTTTGTGTGTGTGTGTGTGTGTGTGTGTGTGTGTGTGTGTGTGTGTGTGTGTATATACGTGTGGTTAAAAACGCAAACCAAATGCAGGAAACAAAATGAAGGCTTACACATGATTATGACATCTCAAAAACATTTTAAGTGTCTACTTGCTGAAGCTCGTTAAATGTCTAAGGGAGGCTCAGAGCTTAGAGCTGACCACAGGTAAAGTTTTTCCACACTGGGACTGTGATTTGATTTTGGTCCACTTTTCCAGTTGTGTTTGATTGTTAAAGCACGTGCATTAACCCGGAGTGTGTTCTCGAGGGCTCTTCATGGGTCCACGTGCTTGCAGGACAGCTTGTAAAGGCACAAGATTGACACGGCATTGAAAAGGTTTATTATTAGTGAAACTTTACTCAACATAGAGCAGGAACACAAAATAAAATGGTCAAACAGAAATGCGCTCTGCAAGAATCGCACGTTAATAAAATTAGTGCCGCTACAACAGATATACGTTATAATATATATATATATATATATATATATATATATATATATATATATATATATATAT